>CM065183.1:20793201-20920701 GCA_033026295.1 Channa striata
GCACAGTTTGCATGTTCTGCGCGTGCTTTCACAGGTTTCCTCCAGCTACTCCAGTTTCTCTCCACAGTCCAAATACGTGTATGTTAGGTTAACTGGTCACTCTGAAACTGGGCTTGAATAGATCAAGGGTTTGTCACTCAACAAGTATCAAGATGCTGGCAAGTCACTGTCAACATCATGAGTACGTTTAGTGATGTGCGTAGCGTCAGGTTTGTTTCGTTGGCCATCGGAACTTTAAATATCGTCTGGAGTCAGAGGATTGATCCACCCAACTGTCCATTTAGACTCATCATTGCAGGTGACGAAGCTAGTTGTGTCTGTCTCTGTCCTCATTGCAGGTTGAGTGGCTGTGAGCTCACAAGCAGAAGTTATGAGGCCCTGGCTGCAGTTCTCAGCTCCCAGTCGTCAAGTCTGAAGATGTTGGACCTGAGCAGCAACTACATGTGTAATTCTGATGTGAAGCTGCTCTCTGATGGACTGAGGAGTCCGTGCTGTAAACTGGAAACTCTCCGGTCAGAGCAGTTTCTTACGTTTTTTTTCATAATAATGTGCAACTGCGTCAGTGTTCAGTATGAATTGAACTGATCTCCTTTCAGCACCTGATTGTGATTGCCAGCACAAGGGCAACATTTTGCATTTTGTTCATGCATTCACTTAATGGATGAAAGCAGCACAAACATATATTTTATACATTGAATTCCACTGTTATTCTGAAAACCTGAGATGCCTTTATATTGAACGTTTCTGCTCTTTCCAGATTAAGTCAAACCAACTTCAGTAAGGAATCCTGCCAAACGCTTTCACCAGTTCTCAAATCGGAGTCTTCGAGTCTGAGAGAGCTGGATCTGAGTACCAACGACCTACAGGATTCAGGAGTAAAGCTGCTCTCTGTTGGACTGGGGAGTCCTCATTGTAAACTGGAAACCCTGAGGTACCAACTTGCAAACAGCAACACAGAGGAGCCTCTTTTATAGATGGATAAGAACTGATCACTCATTGGAGAAGTTTATGAAAAAAGGTTGCACACATTTACATTAGGGATTCATCATTTTGCAATGAATTTCTATCAGCTGGGACCATGTGTTTTCCTTTAGTTTACAAAGTTAATTCAATAAAGAGTTTTGGGTCACTGAAAGACATTTTTAGCTGTTTTGAAAAAGACTCCTGCTGTCCTAAAAAGGTGGAGATGTCATAATTTGTGTGTTTGTAGGTTGTCAGGCTGTCTGATCACAGCGGAGGGCTGCTCTGTCCTGGCGTCAGCGCTGAAATCCAACCCCTCCCATCTGAGAGAGCTGGACCTGAGCTACAATCATCCAGGAGACTCAGGTCTGAAGCTGCTCTCTGCTGAACAGGAGGATCCACATCAGAGACTTCCACAATCCACATCCACAATTTTAGGGGCTCAGAAATATTTGGAAAAAATAGAATCTTTTCCTGCATTGGATTTAGTTTTCTTTAGTTTCCTTTTCTCTTGGCCTCTATTACAAAAGGTTTTCTATGAGTATTTTGCTGCAGGGGGCTTTTTTGTAGCATTTTAGCTTCATCACACCTGCAGAAAATCTGGGTAAATCGTCACATCGAATTGGGCGAGTCAAGAGAAGGGACAACACTCCAATGATTTCAATTGAACTTTTTTACTACTTCAATTCTTCCCAAAAATAGCACCTATTATCGCAGCAGCTCACAAAAAATCTCCGTTTAGCCATTTTGTCTAAAACCAACGTGTCCACAAAGGCAATCGTGCATCTTTAGGTTTTTAAAAAGTTCCTCTTATCACTAGTGAGGATCAGCTGTTCTCATTTCAACATAGTTTTACTATAGTTACTAGAAGCTGCTGTACTGTGTGTTAAAGAGGCGTATTTCCACTAGGACACTGGTCTGACACTGACATTCCCTTATCTTTCCCACTCTAGGATGGACCATTGTGGCGAGGAGCTGTTGAAACCAGGTCTTAAGAAATGTAAGGCACTTCTTAGCTTCATTCATGGACAGGATGTCGCACATATCTATGATCCTAACTGTTTTGGTCTTGGTATCACCTACAGATGCATGTAAGCTCACTCTGGACCTAAACACAGCACAACGAAACCTCAAGCTCTCTGAGGACAGAACAACAGTGACACAGGTCCAGGAGGAAAGACCATATTCTGATCACCCAGACAGGTTTGACTGCTGTCAGCTACTGTGCGAACAGGGTCTGAGCGGTTGCTGTTACTGGGAGGTTGAGTGGGAAGGACTGGTTGATATAGCAGTGACTTACAGAGGAATCAGAAGGAGGGCACACAGGGCTGACTGCAGGTTTGGAGGGAACGACAAGTCCTGGAGTCTGTATTGCTCTGATGGTGGTTACTCTTTCTGGCACAATAACAGAGAAACTGTGATACATCCACGTGCCGCCTCTGCCTTTAACAGAGTAGCAGTTTACCTGGATTGGCCTGCGGGCACTCTGTCCTTCTACAGCGTCTGCTCCGAAAAACTGACCCACCTCCACACCCACAGCTGCACGTTCACTGAGCCTCTCTACCCGGGGTTTGGAGTAGGGTCCTCAGTATCTTTGTGTGAGCTGTAACAGGGAATTCCTGTACTGATACACTCACACACACTCTACATCAGTACATAATGACATCTGATGAACAGCGATGTTTTAAATATTGCCATTTGGTTTTATTGGATCTCAGGGCTCTCGACACACTTGTGAGTAACGCTGGAACTCAAACTGTTCACTGTTCATTATCTTTTTGGTAACCTTCAGATCATCTTTAATTACATTTACATTTACTTTACATTACATTTACTTTACTTATTTCTCTATATTTGGTAAGAGCTTTTCAATGTATATATTTTTATTCAGTGTTAACTGTAAATCTAATTTATCACAAGGTTTTCTCTAAGATTTAAGTTTAAGTTCTGCACAAGCTTTTACATTTGGTGTATAGATAGACGTCCTTGCATATATGGACATGCTTTGGCAAACTGTTTTATTTAATAGAGTCTAAATAAATTGTTAATTGTATATAATTTATAAGTATTTAAATGTATTTTTTAAGGCGCAATAAATGAGTTCTTGATGGAACATGAATGTCTCCTGTAAAATTGTATCAAACAGTTGTGAGATGATCAAATCTAAAATGCTGTACAAAATATCTCTACATCTCTAAAACGTGTTTGTTGTGTCATATCTTTCTACCAATGTCAGATTTCCAGACTTTGTACCAGATAAAACATAAAATATATAGTTAATGTACAGCGTGTGGGTCATGGACGTTTCCAGGTTGTAGCGCTTGTGTCTCTGCGGTTGAAGGTCAAAATCTCTGTTCTTCAGCCTTGGTCCAGTCTCCAGGACAGGAACGTTGACTATTAGCTCTGCAAATGCATCGGTAGTAGTAAGACAGCTATGATCACAGTCCAACATCAGTGAACTCCACTCTGTACATTCACCACACAGAGGTTTATTACACAGGTTTATTTAAAATGATTTTTTAATTACTCACGTCCGTTTCACTTCTGTCAATTTGAAAGCAGCGTCGTAAGACGCGCTTTATCTAAGTGGGGGAATCCGCACCAACTGTAACTCCTAACACGCTAATACTTTTGATCAGACGTGATTTTATAAAGTCAACATTCAACCAAAATCACAGTTATGTTGTACATTCCTGAAAAATGACCCACTGTACAAATAATATGTAAATGAAAAGTCATGTGGACACGGCTCCCCCTTCCCCCTCCGCGGCGTGTTGGTCTCGTCCGTGTGTGTCCAGCATCAAACGCACGTGTTGCTGTTGTGCTGCAGTTTCCGCCGGTGTTTCAGCTGTCACGCGGCTGGGAGGCGTCCACGCTACGATGAGATAAGCGGGACCGTCACTGAGGAGCGTTTTCAAGTCGGCTTCATCGGAGGAAAGTCTCTGCAGGCGGCGGACACGCTTCTTCACGCTGCTGCTCCCGGACTTCAGCGGACCGCAGGTACGTGGACACACCGCGAGCAACGAGCTGCGCGCTAACGCGTTAGCTGGAGCCGTTTAGCAGCAGCAGCAGCGTTAGCTTCCACACGGGAGCCTCCGCCGGCTAACGGCTAAATTATCTCAGGTGAAGGAAAAACCGCTGCGGGGAGACGAAGTGAGACACGTCGGGGCTGGACACAGTTGGCCTGCAAACGAGCCGACGTTTGGTTTGCAGCTAAGAGCAAAAACGCTGAGTTAGCCTCCAGGTCCCGAGCGGTGCCACGTAGCTAGCGGAGGCTAATTAGTGAAGCCGAGCAGCCGGTGAAGTTGTGCACAATCACCGCTGGATGCTGCAGTGGGATCAGTGCGCACGAACACGGGGCAACAGCTGGTTAAAGTCCATCCGCCGCCTGACGTGGACTGAAACCTGAGGGAAAGCGAGTTTGGACTCGGTCTGTCAGATACTACAGGAACTCTGGGGATGCAGTGCTGGGTCATACTGGGGAAAACGCTGCCACACCTTCAAATGTAACTTAGATCTGCAGTTTTTATGGAAGATTGATGGAATTGATTTACAAATTTATATTTTCCATCAAATGTGATTAATACAGCATCACATGGCACAGAAGATCCACAACATAGATTAAACACTATTTCTGTATCATTTAAAAACTCAATGACCTTTGTTGGAAGTGGCAAAGAAGGCAGTGTCCATAATTTAGACGCAATCAAATGGAAGTGTGAAATAATAATGTTTAGCAGAATTAAATCAATGAAAGTGCGAAAGCTTCTATGAATGAGAGCCAACATGGTGAATGGCAGCACACCTACTGTCACAGACAGATGACACAGCTGGAGGTTGTTGCTCGTGCATCTTCCAGAGGGTCACGGTGTGAGAAACACCTTAGTTCTGCTCCTGGTTCTGAGCTGGTTTTGAGTTGCGCGTCTCCTCAGTGTAATGTTTGAAGTAAATCTGAGGAGTTTCTTCAGTGGAGGATGGGACGAGGCAATACGACACTAAAATAAGGTCTGAAGAACAACTGAATGAACTGTGTGAAAACATTATTCATTTATTAATATGAATTTTGAATCCGTTTTAAGGGTAAACATAGTCATTGCTACTTTCCAAAACTGGTCATCAGGTCCATTTATTTGTGTTGCAAATACTGTATTTAAAAAAGGGGTCAGGAGTTCAAAGAAAAAACTACTACTTCTCTTTTGGCTTTTCCCATCAGGGGTCGCCACAAATCATCCTTTTCCACTTAAAATCTTCCTCTCTGAATTAACCTCATGTCCTCTGTTAGGACATCCAATATCTGTAGAGCCCTCTTGCCTGGCAGCTCCATCTCCAACATCCTTCTACCAATATATAAAAAATCTCAATAGCCTCTGACTTTGATGCTAACACAGGCAAGTGGCGTTTCCCTCTGATGACTGCACAATTCTGTCCAACCTTGATCACTTCATCTCTGCTGCTCCATCTCTGCCTTTGTCTCTTTCTCACTGCTACTTAACCCATAAAGAGCTGGTCTCACCACTGTCCTGTTCACCTTTCCTTTGAGTCTTGCTGATTCTGTCAAAACACTCCTGACACTTTCCTCCACCCATTTGCACTGCCTCTTCACCTCTTTTCCAAAGACTGAACTGTAAAACTTAAACTCCTGTTCTTCACCTCAGCCCCTGTAACCTCACACTTTCTACCTGGATCCCTCTCGTTTACACAGTATTCTGTCTTAAAACTTTCATACCTCTTCTTTCCAGAAAACCTCCACCTCTCCAGCTGTTCCTCCACCTGCTCTCTAAACTGCAAATCACAATGTCATCTGCAAACATCCTTGTCAGGGAGATTTCTGTCTGACCTCGTTGACAACCTTCCATCAGCATAAAACAAGAAGGGACTAAGATCCTTGGTGTAGTCCCACCTTATTTAACTCCTCTGTCTGACCTCGCAATCTCACCACCGTTGCTTCTCTGCATGCAAATTCTCTGCCAGACATCCTCATACAGTACCACAGCTCCTCCCTCGGCACCCTTCACTACGCCTTCTCTAAATCCACAAAGACACAATGCAGCTCCTTCAAACCATCTTGTTTTTCCATCAACAACCTGAAAGCAAAATGGCATCAGTGGTGCTTTGAGGTGAAACCATACTGCTGCTCACAAATCTCACCTCCTTCCTAAGCCTGGCCTCCACTACTCTTTCCCACAGCTTCAGTGTGGCTCATCAGCTTTATCCCTCTGTAGTTGCTACAGTTCTCGTGTCACCCTTGTTCTTAAAGATCGGCACCAGAACGCTTCTCCTCCATTCCTCAGGCATCTTCTCACTCTCTAAAATCCTGTTAAACAGACATGTCAGAAACTTCACTGCTTTCTCTCCTAGACACTTCCACACCTCCACAGGTATGTCATCAGGGCCAACAGCCTTTCCGCTCTTCATCCTTTTCAGAGCCTTCCTCACCTCATCCTTTCTAATCTCTCCTATTTCCTGCTCCACAACATCCACATCTTCCTCCCTTCTTTCCCTGTCATTTTCCTCATTCATCAGCTCCTCAAAATACTCCTTCCATCTTCTCTGCACACTCTCCTGGGTTGTTAGCACCTTTCCATCTCTGTCTTTAATCACCCTTATCTGTTGCACATCTTTCCCATCTCTATCTCTCTGTCTGTCTATCCTGTACAAGTCCTTCTCTCCTTCCTTCGTGTCTAACCTGTCATACAGCTCATCGTAAGCTTTCTGTTTGGCCTTTGCCACCTCCCTCTTCACTCTGCGCTGCACTTCCTTGTACTCCTGTCTACTTTCCTCAGTCCTTTCTCATCCCACTTCCTTTTAGCTAACCTCTTCCTCTGGATGCAGTCCTGTACACATTCCACCAAACTTTATCATCTTTCCTCTTACCAGATGACACACCAAGCACCTTCCTACCTGTTTCCCTGATTACCTCTGCTGTAGTTTCCCAGTCATGTGGAAGCTCTTCCTGACCACCCAAAGCCTGTCTCAACTTCTGCCTGAATTCCTCACAAGTTTCTTCATTCTTTAGCTTCCACCACTTGGTCTTCTTTTCTGTCTTTCCTCTCTTCTTCTTCCTGACCACCAGAGTCATCTTAACACCACCATGCGGTGCTGTCTGGCTACACTCTCTCCTACCACCACTTTACAGTCACTAACCTCTTAAATGACCTCGTCTACATAGAATGTAGTCCACCTGTGTACTCCTGCCTCCACTCTTGTATGTCACTCTATGTTCCTCTCTCTTCTGGAAGTAAGTGTTAACTACAGCCATTTCCATCCTCTTAGCAAAGTCCACTACCATCTGTCCTTCTGGATTCCTGTCCTTTACACCAAACCTGCCCATTACCTCCTCATCACCTCTGTTCCCCTCACCAACATGCCCATTGACTGCTCCAACAACTACTCTCTCTCCTCTAGGGATACTCTCTACAACCTCATCAAACTCACTCCAGAATCTCTCCTTCTCTTCTAAGTCACAGCCAACTTGTGGAGCATACCCACTGACTATGTTCACCATCACCCCTTCGATTTCTAGCTTTAGGCTCATCACCGTCTGAGACTCTTTTCACCTCAAGAACATTGTTCACAAACTCCCCCTTCAGGATCACTCCTACCCCGTTTCTCTTCCTATCCACACTATGGTAGAACAGTTTGTATCCTCCTCCAATACTACGTGCTTTGCTGCCCTTCCACCTCGTCTCTTGCACACACAGTACATCTAATCATGGCTGCCAGCTCTCTACCTTTCCCTGTCATTGTACCATCGTTAAGAGTCCCTACTCTCAAATCTAAGCTCCTGCCTTTCCCCTTCTCTCTCTGACCACGAACCCTTCTGCCTCCTCTCCTTCTTCGACCAACAGTAGTCCAATTTCCACCGGCACCCTGTAGGTTAACAGCACCGGTGGCGGTCATTGTTAACCCGGGCCTCGACCGATCCGGTATGAAAGTGGTATGGATGACTCGCATGATTATACTTGGCAAAATTTTACCCCGGATGCCCTTCCTGACGCAACCCTCTCTATTTATCCGGGCTTGGGACCGGCACAGAAGTTACTGGCTTGCAACCCCTGTGGCTAGATTAGTTCAAAGAGAAAACTACTGCAACATTAAAATATAAAATTAAGCTCTTCAACTGTAGAGCAAAAGTTTTATTGGTATAAAAAAATTAGCCTGTTTGATGCGTAGAGTTTCCCATGACTGCACACAGATCACTTATAGTTTTCATGATTAATAAATACATTTGGTCTATAAAAGTCACATTTTGCCCCCAAAAACTCTAAAAAGTAATGAGTTTACAGTGATGCAAAACAGAAAAGCAGCACATTTTGTAAAGTGGAACCAGAGAATGTTTGGTTGAAATTGTAAATAGGAATTTATTTATGGCAATCATTTGTGTATTGCATGCAAATAGAAGTCTCCTAATACAATCAACAAAACCAAAATTTCAAACCTTTGTTTTTGATGTCAACCCATCAGGCTTTGAGGCGTGTTGCGTGTCACCATGAGCTCCAAGGTGTGTAAGAACTGCGGCAGCTCGGACATCGATGTCGACCAGGCGCGAGGCGACGCGGTCTGCATGGGCTGCGGATCCGTGCTGGAGGACAACATCATCGTTTCCGAGGTGGAGTTTGTGGAGACGGGCGGAGGGGGGTCGTCGGCTGTCGGGCAGTTTGTCTCAGCAGAAGGTGAGAACACATTCACTAAACCTGCCGACATGAAGCGATTGTGGCGGTGTGTGTTCAACTGGTGATTTTGCTGCTTTTTAACTTTAAATTTGTTTGTACCAAGGGAAGAAAAAATATGCTGATGTAAAATCCTGTTTATTATTGTATCCAGAGTGACCAAATTGTGCTAAAAATGTTTCAAAAGTACAGATTCACAAACTGGTATTTAACACAAGAGCTGATTTTCCTCATTAGTGACTCTCTTCTGTGCTGCATTTGAAGATCTAAATGCAATATTACAGACCGTGTTCAAGTACAAATTTAAGTACTCCCTGAGTACTAATACCAGTTCTAAACTGTTTTGCTACTAGTACGAGTTGCTGGGCAGTAAAATCCTCATCAATTCATTGCCATTAAGCAAATCTCCTTTGAACAGAAATTCTCGTCCGTTCTTAACAAATATGCCTGTGACTGGTTTTTAATAAATGGAGCAACTTTCACTAAAACAAGGAAAAAAACAGTTTCACAAGCAGATATTTAGAGTGAGGCCCTGGATGGAGAGTCTCCACAAGAATATGAAGGTAAAATAACTTTGGAAAATAAGGAGAATTTCAGGTAAAGTTCTAGTTGCTGTATAAAACCCTAGTTGATCAGGACGCCCCTACCAAAAGCTGACAATAGCACAGAGGTGTAAAGTGTTTCTCCTGTTGAAGCTTGTTGGGTCAGTAAAGTACAGAACGTAACGTGTTTGTTTCGAACAAGAGAAATACGCTTCAAAAGCGTAATGTTACATATAAATCAGACTATAATTAACAGTTTAAAATCAAATTATAAAAGGTAATATAGTAAAAAAATGTGTTACACTGTATTAATTGTCAGTTTTTATGTGAGGTGCAGTTGTGCTCTGCCTGCTACAGTAGTTCATAGATTTTCTCTTATTTAGTTTAATTAGTTTAAACTGTTCATTTGAACATGTTGACTTTTCAGACTCAGGACAATTTGACATTCTCCATATACATCACATGTAGACAATACAAAACTGAAATACATACATTTTATCTGTGAGCAGTAGGATATGAAAATGAATCTTGACCTGCGGGACCCAACAAGACTTTAATAAACAAGAAATGGAAGAACTTCTCTTTAAGTAGTAGTTTAAAACATGGTTCAGTTTCCCGTTGAGTGGACATTTGGTTGTTCTGAAACGGTGTGTGTTTGTCCACAGCTGCTTATCTTTGACATTTACCTTCAGATTATCTTTGACTTTCCACCTGAAGGACAGTGTAGTCGTGCTGAGTCTGCAGAGCGATGGTGCATGTGACGTCCACTGGAGGGAGCTGCTGGATGAGATGTGGAGACACGTTGACGGAAAAATTATTATTTAAATAATATTACCATTGGATAACCCCCCCCCCCACAAAAAAAACCCTTTAATACACAGAATACATAATTCCTCAAGATGTTATAATCAAAGTCCAATTAAAGAAGGTTTAAGTTTGCATTTAATCCAAACAGCTCAGGACATAGAAAACGTTTTAGTCCAGGTCCAGGGTCACAGAGTGAAGCTTGTCCCACTGGTGAGCTGCTGCCAGGCCATTTGATCAATATAAATAGTAAAATCCTTTAAAATTCATACAGAACCCGACAGGAAATTGATACCTCAGTCATCTCCAACAGGCTGGTCTAACGGATCTAATTTGACAGATTTATTTAACGCCTGATCAGGTTGATGTTAAATATATAAAAAAAACCCACTAAGGTTCATTGAGGATAAGAACCTTAGAGCAGCTCCACAATAACACGTGGAAAGTACATGAATTCCGGTGCTGTAAATGAACACAGACACTGATCAGCCACAACATTAACACCAGCTGGTGGTGTTAATGTCAAAATGCCTTTTTATAAAAATATATTGAACTGATAAATGCTGATGTATCATGGATGTGTAAGCCACCTGTCAGGGGATAACGTGGTTAAATCAGCTCCACCTTTACCTGCAGTGACCTTTGAACTGTCGATTTTATCATTGCTGCACGTTTCCAATATTAACAAGCAGTCGTATCGTTGAAATGACGTTGTTTTCCTAATGCAGTACTTTTACCTGTGCACTTTAAACATATGACATAAAATGTAGATAGTGTTTTACTTAAAACAATGAAACTGGAATATTTTAATCCATTGTGTTCTGCTCCCACCTCTGTATATGGTGTTAATGCCCAAATTAAATTGTAACTAAGTTTTGAAGTAGTTCTCTCCTTGGATCTGTAGATGAATTAAACTTGACAAGACGTAAAGCTTTTCAGATTTCTGCAAAACAATTCATCTGCAGCAGTGTTGAAGTACCTTTTTATTTTAATGTGAAATTTCTACAATGTACTTAATAGTCAAGTCAACTATATTAAGCACTTTTAAAAAACAAAAAGAATGACCAAAGTGTTTAACAATTTAAAAAAATAACATAAAAATAATAAAAACTATAAAAAGTACAATGAAATTACCAAAGATATTTGGTGTGAGCAAAGAAATTCAAAGTGACTCTTCTACGTGTAGTGAGGTACATCTTACTAGTGCTTGAATTTACTTGAGGATGGAGACTGTGGAACGTAAACCCTGTTCGCTCTCACGTCTCTCTCAGCTTTATTTATTTTACTCTTTCCTCAAACTCCTCTTTCTAACATCATCATCCTTATCTGTGTCCTGTCCAGCTGGAGCCAAACACCCCACTTTTGGAGATGCACACCTGTCGGGAATGGGGAAGGAGTCCAGAGCTCAGACCCTGCAGAAAGGTGAGTGACCAGCTGATGGCGCCAACTGCCTCTTTTATGATCCAGCAAGTCGACGCTGGACAGACAAACTGCAGCTTGTTCATTTTCACGAGGGAATCAGTTACCGTGTACTGCAGTTATTCCACTGTCTCTGTTTTCATGTGTGAATGTCAGAAATGTGCACAAGTGTCACTTTCTTAGATTGGATCTGAAATGTTTGATTTACTGAGGGTCAGCATCACCCTGCAGTCACACATAACACACAGTTGACAGACCGGTAAACCTGTGCAAATGTCTGCTTTTATTACAGCTGAGGACTCAGATGGCTCAGACAGGAGTTAACAAAGGACCTGCAACTCTAATATTTACTTAATAATTTTGATCTGATTTAATCTTAATTTTCTTCATATTGCGTGCAGAGTTCTCCTCTAGAAGCTGCTGAGTAGCAACACGTCTGAGTTTTTAACCTCGTCTGACACAACAGCCGAGTAATTAAAGGCTTTGTAGCCTTTGCAGAGATTTACCTTGCATCTTTTTGTGCCAGTTGCTCAAAAACCTCTTTTATTTCAGCATCTTAAAGTCACAGCGGTGTGTTGTTGTTCTTTACTGCTTTGAAGACACAGTAGTTACCACTTTTGATAACTGTACAGTTATAGATGTAACGCTTTAAAAAGTTTGAAGCCAACAACTAAAAGTTTGGCTCCAGCTCAGTCAGCTTATTGCAAAGATAAAACAGCTCAAGCTCTTTTTAATAAGTTTAATGTCTGCGTCTTTTTAACAGAATTTAGCAATTTCACATGTTGTTCAGTCTCATCACACGGTCCATTTCATAGCTGTCCTGGAGCTTTTGATCCACGATAAATACATTTAAATGACAAATTAAAAGTAAAAAAATACATTTCCTCTAATGTTTGTAACCTTGACTGTGTCCTCTGTGGTGATTAATATTAAAGTTTATGCTTTCTGACTATAAGCAGCAGAAAGTCATTTAATTCCAGAAGCAATAGGGAGCCGGTTTTGTTAAATCTGTGGATGGATGAATAGTTAAGTTTCTTTTAGGTCACTGATTATTAACTAATTAGATTGATAATTTATTTTCACAACATCATGATCACATCCACGAAGGAGGGTTTACTGCAGGACTGCTGCTGCACTTTATAAATGATCAGCTCAGTGTATCTGTCAGTGTCTAATGAATCGTTCCCCGTTCCTTTGGGGCCCCTGGAGGGACCCTGTGGGGCCTTGTATCTTCCCCCAGACCTGACACTGACTCTGGAGTTTTATCTCAACAACTGCAATCTTTTAAAACCAAAAAAACCCCAAACACATCAGCAACTCGTGGAGGAAAGACAAACTGCTCGGCTGAGGGGTTGGCAGGCTGCCGGGCAGAGCGCCAGGGCTCGGATACCACGGGCGAGCAGCTGGTTACCGCAGTGACGACCGTCTGCTCTGCTGACAATGTTTCAGCGTCGGAGCCGCAGAGTCACTGAGCTGTCAGACTGCAGCAGACGCTGAGTAATGAAGAGTGTGTGGATGGGGGATTAGCCTAGTCGCTGTGTGAGAGAGATTGGAGCATGAGAATTGGGGGAATACTTGTGCTATTTTCTGTGTCTCCTTGTCCATGAGGAATTTCATTTGTCTGGTGTGTATGGCTGAAGGCTTTTTGTGCGTTTATAGCTAACGTTCATTAGTGTTTGAGCTTTGGAAAACTTCACTTACTGCTTTCCAGAGAGACATTAAATCAGACAAATGGCTGAAAATATGTATCAAAAAACCAAAAAGCCAAAACAAACAGAATACCACAAATGGACTCAAAACAATCAGATAAAGAGCACCGGGGGGCACTTCCCTCTTCCCTTGTTTGTGCCCGGGGCCCATTTTCCTATAATTTCTGAATGCAGCAGAAGGAAGGTGCCGCTATGGCGTCGAATATAAAGCTACAACCACCTTTAATGTGAAGTGATGAAATGTGGATTTGAGATGATGTAAATGGATAAAGTTGAGCTCTGGACTTTTCCATAACGCCGGTGACCTACACTTAGTGCTGCACCTGAATGCCTCCCTTTATCCCCGGGGTTCCCTGTGCAGCCCGCTGCTCTTTCAAGGGGGACGGGTTAAATGTAGAGACTGAATCTTATCGGATCAACTTATAGTGGTTTTCAGGTTGACTCCTCTGACTGGAGGTAAACCCTTTCCTCCCCGTGCTCGAGTGAGGATCAGCACATCCTCCCTTTGCTTTCTTTTCCTGCCGTCTGCCCCCTGCTGAGCACGACAACGACATCGGCAGCCTGTAACTCGCATGTCTACGTGTTCAAACGAGACCATTAAAGATTCTATGTGCTGCTGCGGCTCTTCACCTTCTGTGTTAATGTTAGTCAGGTTTACAGTGTTGAGTTGTGATGGTTTGATGTTAGTAAGTTTCTTGGAAATACATTATCAGTGAGTGTCCTCACAGCTATAGTAAAGTGTTTGTGTGTGTGTGTTGGGTCTGTTGGGAGATTTATGGCCGTCTGCGACTGTGTCAGCCTGCAGGCTCCTCTTCTTTCCACTGTCCTCCAGAAACTTTCCCCAGCGGCCGTCTGAGGCCCCTCTGTCTCACCGCCGTCAGATTCAAGTCTGGGAGCACAAGCCCTGCCTCCTTCACCTCCTTCACCTCCTTCACCTCCTCCTCCTCCTCTGTGTGCATTTGTGTTCGTGCATCAGCAACCCCTCTTGTATCGGCCCATGGCGTGCTGCAGTGTAGGCGTGATGACTGGAATTTAAATGCAGCTTTAAAAACTCTTCCAGGGAAGATTTATATATGAAAACACACTTGGTCTCAGCAGTCTGAATCATAAAGTGGAGCCGCAGTGTAAAAAAAAAAAAAAAAAAAAATCTGATTCCTGTAAATCTGGGTGCAGAGCCAGAAGGTGTTAGAACAGATCGTCTTTTATTTAAAAATCTAAACAATGAATCACAGAAATGTGAAAGAGCTGCTCACAGTGACACACCTGCAGAGAAGCGTCACCTGCTCAGGGGGCTGAGCTCAGACTGGGGCTACGCTCTGGTCATTTTCTGAGAAGTCAAAGTTCCTCTGAAACTATTTAGGTGTACCTGAAATCACCCCCTCCTCACTAAACTTCTACTTTCTGCACAAAGGTCATCAAGTAGTTCACTCAGTAGTGAGCAGTCAGTCGACGTGTTGGACACTATTGTTGTTGCGTTGTGTCGTCGCTAACAGCTGTTTGAGCTGCACAACAGTATTTTTCTTGTATCTCTAAAACCGGGAGCATTGCATTGTGGGATTGTTTGCATGTACCCTGCTTTCTGCTATGTGTCCTGGTTTTAGTGCTGCATTGTGGGATCCGATATCTGGTATAGATTTACACACATGTGCTACTCAGACAGGTATCATTATTTATTACATTATTATTTAGAGGATTCTAGTAAAGAATCAGGGCAGAAAAGATGTTTTTCATTTAACTTTTTAAAAAACTAATTACAGCTGCAGCGCTGAGTCTTTGTCCTACTTCTCTGTGGAACAAATTTGAAAGAAATGCTTTGGTCTTTGGATCACAGGCTGGTTTAGACCAAAGAGACGGAAGCAAAATGTCTTTTGGTTTCCTGCCTTCAGGTCTTCGCTTCACTTGTTGCTCGCGGTTTTTATTTATCTCCTTATTGCATTCATGTACTGTGGGTCTTCTGTTGTCTTTAAGATGCATAATCATTACAGAGACAACAAAGTGAATTTCAAGTGGAAGCCACTGAAATGAGCAGTAAAACCTTTTTCACCAGTTAATAATTTTCAGGGATCTTATCAAACAAAGAAAACAATAATTCAGTGATGCCAGTTCACCTTTTAACTTCCTTAAATTCTAGGAACATAAGCGAAATATTAAATACAGAAGTAATGGGATACGATGTTTGTTGAAAATATGAACTGTGAGGGGTTCTTGTCTTTATTGGATGGCATTAAACTGAAATGATGGTTCTGATGGAAACCAATACTGGACGTGTTGTGAACCTAATCCACTGCAACACTCTTATTGTACGTGCCTGTACGAGGCACATTAGGACAGTTTACACGTTCCTTTACATCTGTATGCCATGCACTTTCAGAATTATGTGTTTTAAACATCCGGAACAACAATATCAATAATTGGCCAAATTGAATAGTTCCAAATCAAGATAACTACATCACAATGTCTTTAGACATTCTCTGTCCTCTAAACTGGGGCAGACATTGAGTGTGTGTGTGTGTGTGTGTGTGTTGATTCTGCTGTTTTCTGATGGGATGAAAGTGTTCAGTGGGTCAAATGTACGTGGATGCTAAACTTGTCACACACACACGTTTGTGCATCTACACACTCATTGAGGTAATGCAATCTCCTTACCAACACCAAAACGTAATTTTAACCCTGGCCCTAAAATCCAGCCTTGGTAAGGACCAGCCAAAATGTCCCCACTCTGTTGTTAAAAAACAAAATTTGGTCTTCACTAAGTCATATCTACAGGAAGACACACACACACACACTGCCCACGCGTCATGTTAATGCTCCTCCAACAACAGATGTCTTTCTCTAAAAGTCATTCCACCTCCTGCCTTGGCACAAATGAACAGGACACAGATTCACACGCTGTTTTATCAGCAAGGGGAAAATGATTTTAAGTACAGGCGGCTGATGTGGATACGATCCCCTACAAAACACAAAAACTTCATATCATGGTGTCAGTTAGGCTGAAATTCATTATTAAGATTTGTTGTCAAGAGGACATGAGACAAATATGATCAAAATTATTTAGTTTTTATACAAATATCATTTGCGATGATTTGTTTTTAAACGGTTTCCTAAAGCTTTACATTATGCTGTAATATGACATGTTGTGTCTATACCAACAGTTCAGATCCTAAAGTTATTAAACTATCACAGTCACAGAAAATGTCAAACTGTAACATTTTAAGAAGGGAATGCAGACTTTTTAGTATGTTTGTTTCAGTTAATTTTTATATAGTGAGACAGGAAAACAACTCCCTCCTCAGCGTCTCCTTACGTTTTTGACTCCACATGCTCACATTGAATTGGTTGAGATGTTGCAGTCGTTTGAGTCCACACCAGCTGTGAAAAGATCTGTTTCTGAGCTCAGTCTCATGTGGCGTTGTTCAGACATCAGTTACAGTAAGTTTGGTCACTTTGGTGAACACTATTAAGACTGTTCTCCCATCTGGAACACAGATTGTGCAAAAGTGGGAAAGCTTCTTTAGGGAGGCTCGTGATGTGCAGATGTCTGCGCTTTAGCCTCACGCTAACAAACACGTCATTTCTGAAAGCAAATACGGAAATACTGAAAGCTAAAGCAAACGCTAGTAATTCTGAAAACTGAAATCTGAGTCCGATTTCACTGAGAACGGCCAGATGCTGATTCACGTATCATTTCTGAAATGTAAAGACTAATTGGAAAAAAAATTCCTAAAACCAATCAGCTTTATCTGAATACAGTTTTTTTGTTGTTTTTTTTGTCTTTAGCTGTCAGAAAAAAAAAGAGGGAAAACTTTTGTTTAGGCTAAGATCTATGGATAATTTTCTAAAAACATGATGACCAGCGTCATTTCTGTGAACTGACTTTGTGTTTGTCTCCAGCGAAACAGTACATCAACACTCTGGGCCACCAGCTGCAGATGAACCAACACTGTTTGGACACGGCCTTCAACTTCTACAGGATGGCGCTCGCCAGACACCTGACACGTGGCCGCCGATCCTCCCACGTCATCGCCGCCTGCCTGTACATGGTCTGCCGGACTGAGGGAACGCCACGTATCCTTGCCATTAATTTTCCTTATGTTAAGTGGATTAGCGGAGATGGAAACAACTGCTGTGTATTTAGTTTTCTGGGTATCAAGTACCTTCAATCAAAACTTTATATGCATCGTTCATATAGATTCATTCATGATATTTACAGATCGTTGAAAGTGGATAAAAAGGCAAATTTAGTGTTATGTTAAAATAAAAGTATAACTATAGTGAAGTAGACAACAAGGCACATAAAACACGATCTGTATGTCATAACCTAAATAATGGAGAGTAAAAGAAGCTTAGGAAACAAACACAAGATGGAGGGTAAATTTGTCTCCCTAGTTAATTCTTCTAAACTGTTGAATTGAAAAATGACACATGCAGAAGACTTAAGTGAAACGACAGCTCTGTTCTGCTGTCAATAATTTTGATTCTATAACTATAAATTGTTGCCAAGACAAATGAATCCTGCTGTGGGTGTGTGAGGATACAACACAGCGCTCTATGCCAAAGATTGTAAAGTATAACCACCCGGTTGAAATGTTCCTATCATGTCAGTAAATCTAATTGTAGTTCTGAATCAGAAACTTTGGTGTTTGGAGCAAATGCTGCCTCACATTCTTTCATAAATACTGCATCATAACAAATTAAAGTACAAAAGTCACGTCTGGGTGGAAACCTGACCCGAGAGCTGATTCCATAACTGAGCGGAGCTGCGTTTCCTGCATGAATGAGGAGACTAGCATGCGTCAGTTCAGCGTTAAATAAGAACATTTCTAGTCTGACAGTCTGGAAGTGTGGCCGCCGTTGTCTTTCGTCGTGTCCTTTCAGGGGTCGACAAGAGTGGAAAAACTTTCTGAACTCTCACTTTTAACTTTACAGTTTGTGCCTTTTTTAAAAAAAAAAAAAAGCATATTCATGAATGTAAAGTTGAGAACAATAAAAGCTATAGAGTCTAGAGAGGGACATGAAGATAAAATGAGTCCAGTTGTGATGTCATCATCACTCATGGCGCTTGTTAATATTCAATGTTCGAGAACAACTGACGGAGACTGACTCAAGACCAGAATCTTTATGTAGAACACTGCTGACTGAACCAGACGGACACTGACCGGCACCAACTAGGTCCAACCCGTTGTCACGACCCTATCACATTGATAATCAGATGTACAGTGTAAGTGTGTGTTTTCTTTAGCTGAGACAAAGCAGCGTCTTAAATCCAAGCCTGCATGTTAGACTGATGCAGGATGGCAAGTCCACAGGGGCCTCCTCTGTGCACCAGGCTGCCTGTCGCTGCCTTTTTAATGTTCCAAATGCAGACTGATGTGTCATCGTTGGGATGAAGGGACTTTTCAGTTCCTCCTTTTGTCATAAACACAGAGGCTCTTTGAGGATGATTGTTATTTAACAGCAGCCCAGGACGGCCAGGATGGATTTACCTTATAAAAGAGGGGCAAGGAGGGTGTAATGTGTTCCTACGGAGTTGTTTACCGGGCCTGTGTGTGTTTGGAGGAGTGAACCCGGGGTAAAAATAGCTCTGCTCACTTCCTTTTCCACAGCTGGGTGAGTCTGTAATGTTGTCGCAGGGGAGAATCAGGTCAAAGACACAGGGAGAAGGAGAGTCTTCAGTAAATCTGGACAAACTGTCTGCAGGGAGCTTTTTTTTTTTTTTACCTTTGGTCTGAACTTTCTGACACAATTTAAACCTTTTCACTTAGTTTTAAACATTCTGTCTCCTTTTGCCTTTGTTTTCATGCACCACGTTATTCTGTTGCTCCGACGCGACGCCATCTGAAATCAGGCTCCTGAAACCACTCTCTCGTTTTCTGCTTTTAGTGAGTTAATTTGAGAAAGGCAGTTAAATTAGTTTTTAAGCTTTTACTGTGAAACGGCAGCAGCCTTCACTTGTTTTGTGCAGCACTTTTCCTGCCATCTTTGGTGGGCACTATTTACATTAATCTGCTGCTCTTGTGTTTTCAGGCTTCCCACCAGATTTAGGGACCTGGCCTCCGCACAGATTTGCAGCAACATTAGTGAGGTTCAGCACTGATGCTGGGAGATGAGATCTCGTTGGCTAATGGGAGAATCTTCTTTATCACACCCAGACATTTTGGCACAGGGCTTTCATCAGGATAGTACATAAACATGTGAGCACTTCATCAGTTTTATCATTTCTTTGGATATGTGAGTCATCCTGGATTGTCCTCCCCCGTCCTTCCTGTAGCCCCATAAAGTGTGTAGGTTTTTTTTCCCTGCGTGAGCCCAGATGTGTTGAAGGACCCGCTGCTGTTTGTCTTCCTGATTAAGGGAGTTGCCCGTAATCTCCAGACGCCGTGTGCTGGGATTATCTTTTCCATTTCATCTCCATCGCAGCTAATTCCATTGTGAGGCCTTTTCAGAGGAGCCCTGCTTAATCCGCCCTGGCAGCCTGCAGACAGGTGCACCTGCCGCCACGAAGACCCCCGTCTCAGCAGAGAGCTTGTCGCCACGGAGACCAGTCTCTAGGAGGATGAAACATGGAGGATGAAATTTAGTTTTTTAACCCACAGAGTGAGGACATTTTGACCGGGCCTCACTATTTTTTTAACCCTAAAAAAGGGTTTTTGAGCGTCAAGGCTGTGTTTTTAGGTTTGGGGTTAGTTAGGTTAGGGATTGTATTTTATCAATAAGTGACCTCTCTCACACACACACACACACACACACCTCTATGCTTGTGAGGACAAAGTGCAGCAGCGAAGGGTCGGTCAGTATATTTAAAGTCGTGGGGTCAGAGGTGATGGTTCAGTGTCTCATTAGATTTACTGACACAGCTGCTTGAGCTGAACTTGCCGCCTTTTTACTTCATCTTTTCAACCACGGCTCCTTTGGTTTTTATCCCTTAACCTTGTTCTCAGACATGCTGCTGGACCTCAGTGACCTCCTGCAGGTAAGTTTCAAGACTATGGTGAAATTAAAGCAATCAGCAGTTTTTTTTGTTTTTTTTTTGCAGAAAGTTGAACTATAAAATAAATCTAAACTTAATGGAACATGCGCAGACTTGGAAGAAAACCTTTACTTCTTACTTTGGGTGGTGATGCTCAGCCACTTAAATGCCTCTTAACCTCTCTCCTCGTCTGCGGTAACTCATCACAAGCTAACCACTTGCTCCTGCTGTCGTCTTGCTTTTAGACTTTCCCACTTGTAATTAAACCAGAGTCATGTGTGTGTAAATTTAGAAACCCTGCCATTTGCCTGCATTTTTAATTGCAGCTGATTCAGTGAGTCAGGGGTGTGGTGGTGGTGGGACATTTTTCAGA
Source organism: Channa striata (assembly GCA_033026295.1). Classification (NCBI taxonomy): domain Eukaryota; kingdom Metazoa; phylum Chordata; class Actinopteri; order Anabantiformes; family Channidae; genus Channa; species Channa striata. The sequence continues at coordinate 20,813,646 of CM065183.1, forward strand.
GTCACAGCTGGTCACAGGCTTTTATTTTTATGCGCCCAGCTGTCCTGGAGGAGCTGACCATCCCTCCACTGTCCTCCACACCCTGGCATTTGGAGGCTGGAAGTGGTTTTGAAGTGGATTTTGGGTGGGTGGGGTTTGGGGGTTATTAATGCCCAGGCTGCTGCGGGGTGGAGTTATTCCACCAGTAACTTCTTTTCATGGGTCCACACCCAGATCACTTGGTCTTTCTGCCATTGTTTGGATGAATGAGGAGCTTTGTCAGCCTAAGCTGCTGAACTAGAGTCAGGGAATCATTGATCACAGCCCGATCAATACTGACTTTAAAGTTCAGCTGCTTTCTCTGTTGTCCACCTCTGATGTGTCCCTGGTTTTGTTTTTAACATGTTCAGACTGTTTTTTTTTATTATAGTTATTTTTATTTCCACACAAGATGCGTCTCTGCAAATGTGTGTTTCAGATATTTTACACTCACAACAATCATAATGATAAAAAATAAAATAAATGAATCAGTGTAGAACCTAGATTTCCCAACTGCAAATAGTTTGTAAAAAGATGTAAATGATTTATTTGTAGTTCCTTCAGGGTGGGAGATCATTGCTGACCAAACCTGTTTAATTTCCATCAGTCAGAATGTGTCAGGTCCTTTCCAGGTGCAGGGTGTCAGTCATGGCTGTTATCCACATTTTAATAGATGACACCTCTTTAGTGCATAAAAGACCGTAGGGCCGGACATGATGACGTGTATCCTGTAGCATTTGGGAGTTGTCTGTGGTACCCGGCAGAGTCAACAGTGGATCTGGTTTGATTGACGTTTTAACCAACTCCGAGAACAGAGAAAATAATAGTTCAAAATGATTTCAATTCATAAAATGTAGCTATGAAGTAAATTTGCCTCCACTTGTTCTCCAAGTCTCCACAGACTGGAGACCTTCCGGGGGAGATTTTGTGAAGCACAGTGTCACAGTGCGTTCCGCATTAAGAGGACAGAGATTCAGGGGTCTCTCAAACCCCTGTCCCAAATAACATGGAGCAGTGTTACAATTTCAAAACCTCCTGTTTTAAGTAAGTAGCTACATGCTTTTGTTGATGGTGATAACTGAGCTGCCCTCAGCCATTCGAGTCGCATCAGGAATCTTTTAATCGAAAGCTTTTCCCCTTCATGTCAGTCACTGCCACCTGTCAGGACTCGGTCCTGAAGGATCGAGTAACCACACTGCGTCTGTGATCACTGACACTGAGTCCCGACCCTTCGACCCGGAACGTTCCACTTAGCCCTGCATAGGTCCTTACGCTCCTGTCTGCTTCTCAGGTGTCGACAGTTTAAAGCCGTGATGTGTTTGAGCTCAGTGTTTCAGATATTTCAGTGCAGTTGAGACAAATTGTGTCAGAGGGTGTGTGAGAGTGAGTGAGTGATTTAACAAAAGTCTCGAGCTGGACCTATTAGTTTGATACAAGCTTCAGTATAATATAGTTATTTAATCTCCATACATGAACATTACAGTGAAAAAACTTGGTTTCCTACAATACTATTACTATAAGTCAGTACTTACTTATAAAACAATACTTACTATAAATCAGTAAAAAAATTTACTCTTAAAAATGAACTCTACAAAACTGACAGGTCTGACATTTCTTAACCAGCTGTTTATCCAGATACGAGGCACGTTATTTGACTGTTACTTTAAACCTGGGTCAGTACATTTGTGAGTGTAGTCTGTAAACTAGCAGCTGGTTAGTTTTGCTTTTACTGGCTAATCATCATAGTGCTCTGGCTACGTGCTGACTTGGTCTGGCCTCTGTTTGGTGTGGATGTGTGCAGTGAGAACATCAGAGCTGAGCTTTTCCACGAAAAGTTGAACGTGCTGAAACGTGTTTGATGGTGCTGAAACTGATCCAATGAGCTGAGAGATGCTGAAACGCTCTGCAGGACTGAGGAAGTGTTGAACAAGAACGACTTCTTACTGTGGGTTTGATCCATTGGTAATTGTGTAAATAGTATTAAATGGATCTTTTATAAAATGCTGCAGTCAAAATTTAAAGATGTTGATTCTTGACTCTGAGACAAAGAAGAAACAAGATCAACATCATTCCTTTGAAATGTATAATCTCTAAAGTGGACACACTTGTTCCTCCTCTACTTGCCCATTTTTGTGTAAATTCCTCACTGGAATCCACTTCCCAGAATAGCAGGGGAGCATCTGTGTCCCTGCCCGACTCCAGAGGGGGCTGAGAGTAAGAGTCCGTCTGTCTGCTCCAAACCACCCCCCTTCTCCCCCAGCCTCCCTGGAGGTCTGTCTGAACTGAAGGAATGACAGAGATCTGACCCGAGTTCACGACCTGATCCTGCAGCTTTCACTGCCTTCTGCCTCACATTTTAGCACAGAGCCTCAGGAACTTAATTCTGAGCTTTATTGCTGTTCGTTTGTGAAGATGATGATAGATGTGCAGCCTGGTGGCTTTGTTATTCAGCAGTGTTCTTCATCAGAGGGAGGGTGGGCTCACAGAACTCACTGCTGGGCCTTCTGGAGGTGTTGTTTCTAAAATACAATGAAACATCTGTGATGGGAGGCGCCAGCGTGATAACCCCAATGACACGCTTGTCCTCATCCAACCATTACTTTCTCTCCTGAACCAGCTTTTACTTGAGCTACACAGGAGACCAGATTGTCAAAGAGTTGGAAAGTCAGTCCCTTATGAATTTGCCAGATTTATGTTTGGAGTGATCGGAGTATGGAGCGTTGTTTAAGAGAATGTATTCTCCGTGTCGTTCCAGGCCTTGATACAACAAGGCTCCATGGAACCAGCTTTGCCTTATTCCCAAAATCAAAAATGAATATTATGTAAAAACAGCAGTTTTTCACTTGGTGATAATCAGACAAACACTGGTGTTGAACTGCACTGTAGCGACTCAGAAGTGTATTTAACAGTAAAGACCTTTGATGAGTCCAGAACATCAGGACTAAAGGAACGACTTTTTCCAGTTGACACATTTCTGAATGTCAGTTACAGAAAAAGTTGACATGCAGTAGTTTGTATTGGATAACTGTAACGTGCTCACAGCTCTTTCACCATGCTACACTCAAACAGTGAACACACACTAGCATCAACACGTTTCAGATCGGTGCAACTCTTTAAACCTTCCTCTTCACGTACTCCATCACATGCTACAGGTTCAGAAAGAAAATGAATAAAATACAATTATTTACTGTCTTTAGTAGTTGGAATCGTGGTGGGTGGTATTTCTTTTTTCGAAAAAATGTGTGCTTTGTGAAAGACGCCTGATTAATGCACTCTGGACCTTTCATCCTCCTCCTGTATTTTGGATTCAGCTCTCAGCCAAATCTTTCTGCAGTCATATAATATAAAATATTATAAAATCTTCAGAATTATGACTGGAGTCAGGGGGAAACAAATAACCAGGAGCTCCTTCGACATTGAAGCTTTAAAAAAAATTATAAAATCAAAAGTCTGCAGCTCAGTATCGTACTATCTACTGATGCTTGCATTAATTTTTTTAAGATGAATTTGTAAGACACATGTCAGCAGTTCTGACCAACAATCTTTTAAGCTACTGTTTGTCCCAATTTTGGTTCCACAGTTGTATTTGAAGCAGCAGCCGGTGCAGGTATCTGTAAAAGTCACAGGTGTGCAGATAAATGAGTCATGTCCTCCCATCAGGGCCGTCTTGGTGCACTAAAGTAAAAAAAAAAAGGTTGTATAAATGTAAATTATATGACTGTGGAAGTGAAAACCCGGTGCTGTCAGCACACTGGTGTAGTGATCAGTTTCTCAAATTCAGGGAGCACAGACGAGATATTTTGATTAGAAATTAATCGACAGCTTTTGTTTCACAGACTGAGACACAGAGCAAAATCCCTTTTGAAATAGCAGCAGAGCTCCGCGTTTAATCACACACATTGAAGTGAAATGTTCAGCAACCTTCAGGTCGATTTATGTAACCAGATCTGGTAACCTGACGGTGACGCAACAGCCTTATTTCATATCCTGTCTGTCGTCCTCCATCATCCTCCATCATCCAGTAAACAGACGCTTGCTCAGGCTCTGCTTTAATTCTCTAAGTGGCTTTGAATATGTTGAATGGCTCCTGGAGCGAATCACATTTACTTACGACATGCTCTCAAATCTAGTTAGAAAATTAGACTTAACTGGCAGCATGAGCTTTTGTTCAGAGACATGATTTGTTTTCTAATGTTTGTCTTAATATTCTTCTCCTTCACAGGTGAACGTCTACGTCTTGGGGAAAACGTTTCTTGTCCTGGCCAGAGAACTGTGCATCAACGCCCCGGCTATAGGTACTGCCTTTTTTTCTTTTCTTAACCTGCATTGTAAATCTAGTTGTTTGGTGTTGTTTTTTTTATTATTTTTTTATTTTCTTAGATGGATGCTTTTAATTGGTGAATTCAACTTATTGTGCATTTGAAATGACTGTAGAAATGGTTAACCTCCTCATCAGTTAATCCCCACATCACTTTTCGGACAATTGAGCAGTCATGTCTATACATTATTCAAAAGTAGTAGGAAATATTCCTCACAAACCTTGACCCAAACAGACGTTTTCCCTTTATTTTGCCCACAACAAAAAAGATTCAACTTTGGAAATGTCAAACTTAATTAAGCAGAAACCCTTTATATTTAAGAAGTTGCAACTAGCAAATGTTTGATTTAAAATAAAACTGGTGGAGCGAATCCGGTGATTCAGTGTCCTGTTGTAGAAATGTGGGACCTTAAAGTCACATGTGACCCAAACAGAGTACAACTGAACTCTGCTGACGCTGCAATATCCTGGTTTTTATCCCTAATACGGATCCTATGCAAAGAAAACTGGGGTCCTGTCACTCGTATGTATCTACACCTGCAACATTGTTTGGTTTTAAGTGTAAGGCCTGAACATATTTCTTCAAACCAAACATTCAATGTTTTAAATTAGCGGAATATATTTTGAAAACAATATAGCACTTATGTAGAACGAGTTAATGGATCAAGTATTGGTCATGCAGATGTCGATCAATTTAAATGCAGGTTTTTTTTTTTCATTGACTCTTTCCATTAGTTACATTGACTGGGTCTGGATGACCTACTGCTGGCACACTGTCACTTCACAAAGATTCAATATAGATTTAACATTTTAGGAGAGAGCATTGGTATTGGAGAAATTATTTGGCACTGGTAGACAGGATGAGATGATGTGCTAGTAGAAACTGTTGGAATGGTTTGTTTTGAATGTATGCATTTAGGTCTTAACCCCAAAACCTTGGCTGTGTTGACCATTAAATATTCCTCCTCTGCCAGAGAGGCTGACCGAAATTCACACGTGATTTTTATCTCGGTCTTGAACCTTGCATGAATGACTTTGCTCCGGACAAAGCTGGACTACATCAAGCTGCATGTTTGATTGTTGCCTGTGTTTTTGGTATTAAACCTATTCTGCAAAAACAAAAGAATTATAAATCTGTGGACTTGTGAAATCGCCTTAGTATGTATGCTCTCAGTAAAAGTAAAAATCAGATCAGAGCCTGTGTTTCCAGATTCTCTCCACAAACTAGTGGCCCCACAGCTTCCTGGGACCCCTGATCCTGTGCACATAAGGCTCAATACATCCACGCTGCAAGGAGCTCTTGGACTTGTCCGATGCCGGTGTAGTTCTCTGAGGTGTACCCAGAGGGCACTGCTGCCTTGAAATCCCCACTGCCCTCACCCAGACACCATAATAACGTGACATCTGCAGCTTCAATCACATTATAACCTTTATGTTTGATCATCAGGTGTGTAAGCATTCTTGTACAGAACACATCTGGACCTGAACAGCATCAAGCTGTTAACAGCTAAACTGCATTTTACAAAAGACGTTTCTCAGGCTGTCCTCAAGTGCAAAACACCAGTTTAACAAGGTTTCTCTTTGTGTCATTGCATTTAGAGTCATAACACTACATAAAGTTTGCTCTTCGTATAATGCAGCTGCTTGGACTATAGTAACAACATCGTATATAGACTTGGAATTACACAATTTAAAGCAGTCCTTACTTGTTCCAGTTGTGGAGCTCGTTACATAACCGCAAATCGCTGAATTAATGTTGTTTCTACAGCAGCCGCAGCCTCACAACACAGGCATCAGAGCAAATAACGTTAACCCAATATTTAAATTAAAAATAACATTAAATTAAATAAAGATAAAACGGCTCCTTCGCTTTTAAAACAGTCTCTCAAAGAACTAACCAGGCCATTTAGTGTGACATTACTCAAGTGTCTTTAATGCTACATTACTCTGAAGGCTGGGAGGATAAACATAAATTTCTATCGGCAGGCCAGAGCCGCTTATGCATAGAACACGAGCTCGGGGATCTGTCCTCCCTGTACTCCGGTCCCGTTGGTGCTGTCGGAGGAGCACTGGAATTGAAATGTCACCTTCCCACACTGTACCTCCGTCATGCCTTCCTGGCCAAAATAGCTCAGCTCATTCCCATCCAGCACAGCGCTCACCGTGTAGAACGCGTCTTGCTCCACCTGAACAGGATGTTCGAACCACACTGGAAACGTACTGCTCGACCCGTCCGACACAAACTTTGTCAGGTTCTGTGCCAGCGTCACCCCTTGTCTCTTGAGTTCAATTTTGACGCTGTACTCTGCCTTGCCGCCACTCGACCCGTATAGCCCCAAACCAGCGATAAAGATCCTCTTGTCCACTGCAAACTGAATGCTGTCGCACCGGCCACGGTAGCGCCACTGATTGCTCCGGTAAGCCGAGGACTGGAAGCGGTGGCACCTCTGAGGTACCAAGCCCTTCCTCTGAGTCAGAGGGAAGTCCAGTTTGGGCTTTTTAGCTGCTGTGTACCACAGGAACACATTGTGCGTCTCCTCCAGTGTCAGGATATCAGATTGTGCTGCCCCATTTGCAAACTCCTCCAGGCTCATTGTGGGGATACGCACTAAGAACAGCGCCTTGCCTAGAACTTCTCTTTTGTTCCGGGTGGTTGGTCCCAGACATTGTCTCTTGCACTCTGCTGTGGCCCAATTCATAACGGCTTCAAACACCACTACCTCCTTGGTGTTAAGTGTTTCCCTGCGCAGGATTATCTCCAGTGTTTGCAGGTCGATCTCACAGAAGCCCTCAGAGCGCAGTGCAAGTTCAGCCTGAGCGTCGATAACCTCCCAGCAACGCTGCGTCAGCTCGGGCTCCTCAAACAGGCGGCTCTGGGAGAGCAGCACACAGGCGTTCTTTGCCTCGAGGCTCGTTTCCAGGAAGGTGACACAGGCCTTAGCCAGTGCAGGGACAATGTACTTCTTGGCAGCATACAGGGTGGCCAGCACCGTGTCTGCCTCCAGGTCAATCTCATCGCTGTACATGTACCTGGGTGAAGGAAAAGAGCTTTTTAATGAAATGTGCAGAAATCCGACTTGTGCGTCCTTTTAAAATGCTCTGCATAATGCATTTTCCAGTATTAAAAACTAACTTAAGATCATTAAATAAAACAGGCTTATCTTGGTTGTAATGTAATTTCTGCATCAAAGAAATTTCACCAAATAGCAGCAGGAGTGTGTGACAACTTTATGCTTGTCCTTTTCTCAAAAGACATAAGACGCAGCAGCCTATGATGCTGACTTAGTCTGTGCAACTGAATGAGCAACAAAGGCATGTTATTTATAACTACTAGTCTGCATATATTCCCCTGTAAGAAGACTGTCAGGCTGTGGATGAAAAAAAATATTTCTAGTTGAACAATGAGTGCTGAGAAAACCAGCAATTACAGACTGTGCGGCTGCCACTGCTCTCTTGAGCTCCCAGCATTTTGGCATTCGCCTCTGCTTAGCTTTGGATGAGTAATAATACGCTTTGAAGTGACACTGACTGCGCTTGTCATCTCTGCCTCTGGTTGGCTACGTGAGGGATGGTGAGTGGCTTACTTCAGCAGAATTAGAAAAGCAGCAGGTTCCACATCTGGGATATGGATCTCAGACTCCTCCTCTGCCAGATCGCCGTAAAACATGGCACAGAAGACCGAGCTTCCCACGGCCAGCACGTACTAGGAGGGAGGAAGTGGGGGGAGGAGCAGACGCATCAGACACATGTAACAACAATCATTCTTCCCAGCTAAGTTCAATGAAGGAGCGGGAGAAGTGGTGCAGAAACAGACCATTTCCTTTTTCAGCTCAATGTTTTTAAAAATTTATTTAGCAGGTAAAAATGAACAATAGTCAGTTTCAAAAAAGCCCAGCTTAACGCTCTCTCTGGGCCTTCTGTTTTCTCAGAAAAGGAAATTGAAAACAGCTTTCCCAAAAGGTAAAACCGCTTTACCTTGTGTGCTGGAACCCTCTGCGATGCACCCAAGGGCCCAACAATGAAGTGGACATCAGCCATCAGCTCATTGTTAAACATCAAGGCATTCCTAAAAGCAGAGCAGGTTTCACCCATAAGTATCGAAGAACATCAAGTCCTCCCACACTTGCACTTTTTGCCTAGAGACTCTGGTTATTTTCATATATTTAGGGAAGACAAAGCCAATAACAGTGATTATCTTTCTAGATCAGTCGACTTTTATATAATTTGACCAATCCTATTCATTATTTAAACGTTTTGACGGTTTATAATCCTAACAAATGTGCACATTTGATGTGAACTGTGGAAATTTGTGGAGAAAAGCTGAATCCGAACTGGTGCAGAACACTGCAGCTCAATCCAGGCGGGCAAATCCAACTGCAGGCCACAGTACAAACTTTAAACCGTGAGGGTGAAATCCCGCAATGACGGCTCGTCCGCAGGAAGAGTTTTCTCCAAAATAAAAGCCCTGACGCCGAGAGAACGGATCTTTCTTTCTGTGAACCAGCGGTCATTAATCCAGCCGGTTCCCCGGGCGGACGACCTTTGCCCGCCCTGCCCTCTCGGTGCTGTCAGACGGGGACGGACGCGGAGCTCTTACCTCTCCCTCAGTGTTGGGTGGCTGCACTGCCAGCTGGGCGGGTCGACGTTGTTGTTGTTGATGTTTTGCTGGGTGGTCGGGGTGGTCGCCGCGCTGCTGCTGCTGGCCTGGTTCACCTGCACCTCCTTGGTCTTCTCGGCGTCCGCTACCGTAGTGCCGTTGGCCAGGTTGGTGGTGTTGGTGTTGGCGGCGGGGTACAACTCCGCAGCCATCTTCTTCTTGGTCTCCTGCTGCTTCTTCTTGCTGCTCAGGGACAGAGTCAGGATCTCATAACATACCGGCAGCCTGCCCGGGAGCTTGCCGACCTTCTTGGACTTTTTCAGGGTTTCTGGAAGTAGGAGCAGATAAGTCAAGCACCTCATGATCCGGCCATGATGGACCAGCCTGCAGTCTGCCGTGGGCATCGGCACAAGCAACCGATCTGCTTCGTGTTAGTGTCCGGCGAGCTGGATCGCGAGCGGGCTCTCAACGAACTGAACGTAACGGGGACGATTCGGGCTTTTTCCGCGTCAGTTCGGCTCCTGCGACGCCGCGTCACAACGACATCGACATCGAAGTTTACGCGACCACATTGGATAAATCCGTGCAGGCGAAGTGGACCCGAGTCTCCCTCAGTCCCCAGCTCCGACCACGAAGACTTTCCCCCCGTGTCCTGGCGGTCACCTCATCCCCGGCGGACGGAGAAACGTCCGCGGTGCGTCGCTTGTTTTCCCTTTTTCCTGAGCGGATAATCCGGATAGTCGCAGCTGGTATTCAAGTCCGTCCCCCTCCTCTCCGTTAATCCTCACAGATATTTGTCCCTCCGAACCGGCTGTGGACCGAGACGAATCCAGCTCCGATGTCGTGTCGATGGTCGTTCGCGTCCGAGGTAAATATTCATTTGTCGGACTTTTCACAGTCCGCTCAGTTTTTTTCCTTCTTTTTTTTCCCCGTCGTGATCTCCTCTGCCGCCCAGGGCTCAGCGACGACCAATCAGGTTCCTCCGTCCGCTGACGTCAGCAGAGCCAAAGCGCCTCCCTCCGCAGCTCCGCAACGTGCGTCACTGGAGAAACGCTCCTCCTCCGCCCCGAGAACTAGATATCAGAGATTTACACGTAATAATAGACACAACCAAAGAGGAAAGTTGTAAATCAGTCACACAACTGCAACTGTATAATTACCCTGTAAGTTCAGAGTGCTGTTTGCTTCGACCAGGTGTAACATTAAGACCACCTGTGCATTTTAAGCAATGCACTACAGTTTTACTTTTACAAGGTTATAATTTCTCTAATCTTTTATGTAAGGTCTGTTTTTGCCGTCCTATCTAATAAGAATGAGGTCACGAAAACCACCTCCTCTTTTTCAAGTAAGACTCTATATGTAATGCAGAACTAATTAGTGAAAGTTTATTTACTGAAATTATTTTTAACATCTTTTCATTTGTCCATTTCTACTTTGTAATTCTGCTAAATTTTTATTCATATATCGGACTTGTTTTAATTAACTATAGTGACTGTTTACATTACAGTAATAACAATCATAATACAAAATGAAGTATAAGACAATGAGTCCTGATGTGAACTTTATGAGCTACCAATGATTCTATATCATAATTTAAAATACTATTTGTAGGCTGATAATTAAAATCATCAAAACAACAACGGAAATGGGTAAGCTTAACAATGAAGCAATGAACAAGACGATGGATTATTATAGACTCTTGGCCTTTTTAACCCGATCTAATCCAGCTTCATCTGATGCACTCATCACTTTCTTCATTAACATGCTCCCACTGCCTTGACCAGTAAACTTCCATCAAAACCTGAATGGATTCTTTTAGGCGCTCATTCCCCGATACGCCCCTGAACTACACCAAATTAAATTCTGTACATCCTGTACAAGTGTGGTGCCTTTGCACCAACTCTGGCCTTGCTGTACTAGCCAATGCCTCTAAAGATTACTAAGATTTGAAAATGTTTTGGCAACCAAGCTCAAAGCATTTTGGTTTTTTTTTTTTTTTTTTTTTTGTGATTCATGAAATATACTGTGATATTTTTGGTATCACAGGAGTTGCCTCTGACATGTAGTGAAGTGGAATAAACAAGAGTCAATGTGCATCTTATTGTGTCAGGAAGGTCTTGTCAGGATTTAGAGACTCATTAACCTGAGCGAGAACACAGCTCTGTGGAGGTGGGTTCACCTGCTAAATGCCACTGGAACAGAAGCGAAGAATCGATTGCTCTCTTCGTTCACTGTTGCTCTTACGTAGTTAGTGTTTTGATGGAGCACAACGGGGAAATTTTGGCAGCTGTCATTCTAGGAGCAAACATCTGGATTTTGTAACTGCGGCTTTCATCCAAGTGCCTGGATTAGCCCGTCTGGTTGTGTATCATTCTTATCTTCCCTTTTGTTAAACCTACTGACTCACTGATGTTCATGGCTGGAGTTGTAATACACACCTGTGCATCATGACGGTTATAGTGGTGGGGATCATATTCTAAGCTAATGTTTGCATGAAACGCTGTATATCTTGGTTACTCATGCTGCATGTGAGTGGTTGTTTTCTGCTCAGCAGCGTGAGCCGATGAATCACAGGGTTGGAAAAGTGGAAAAACAGCAGGTTATGCGAGAGTCGGCCCCCCAGCAGAGTGTCACTGGCCATGAATCACACACTTTAAAATATACATCTGGGGCAATTACAAAGCATTTCCTACTTCTTGGTGCTTTTATTTTTTTTGGGGGGGGTACACCCTAGGTGGTGAAACCATAGGTGACTAAAAGTGTGCTGACATGAACCCAAAACTACACTACAACCCATTACTGCTTGTATGACTTACTACTTAAATTGACCAACAATACAAATTATAATCAACAAACACATGGCATGTTTATAAAGGCGTTCGAGTTTCATGAGCTGCAGCATAAATTAATAAATAATTAAAATGGAATTATTCACTATTAGTCACTCTGGTAACAAGTAGCTTTGCTGTTGGTCCTTACTGTGGTGTGTTGATGGTAATGCTTTGAATACAGAAAGTGGCTCAGATTATTTCTACGATGTGATATTCCTACTTTCAAGGATGATATTTGCTTGTGGTTCAGTGGGTATTAACCATCAGTCAATATTTGATTAGTCACATTTGATTATTTCCAGCAGCTTGATTCACCAGTGAAACCCCATCTGTTGTTGGTCAGATTTATTGCAATTTTGTCCTGATGTTCAGCTGCAATACAGAAAAAAATCCATGAGGGTGAAGCTGATTTCTGCAACCCCAGTAACAGAAAACGGACCAGAATGCATTGCAGCTCCGAGACTTACCTTTTTTTTTGAGAGAGAGAGAGAAGGGTGCTGCCTCCTCCCAGCTTGAAGGGTAACACTTTAATTCTATTCATGCAGCTCTGCTCGCACATTGGATTGAAAGGAGCAAGTTCACAGGCCTTCTCCGGGGTGGTCAAAGGACTTTAGGGGGACGTGGGGAGCAGTAGTGGACTGTAGGCGAGGCAGGTTGAGGGAAAGTGGCTACGCGGAAAAAGTAAACTGCAGCACTGGCTCACAGAACGACCCCTGGGCTGTTTGGGCATCGCACACTGATTGTATTCGACAGTGAAAGTGGATTTGAGGTGGATTTTTTTCTTTGAACAACCTCTTATTTTTTCTTTCGACGGAGATCTTGCCTGGCCCAGCATTTAGAGACACCCCAGTAATGGCCAGCTCTGCAAACGTATTATTACATGGTGCAGGGAAGGGGGGGTGGGGATCAGCCTGGATCCTATTACCAGCTGGCTCCACCAGCTTTCCACTGGACTGCTCTTTAAACACAGGCCCAGACTTCAAAGATGCTTGACTCCACTGTCGCAGTCGGGGCAAGAAACTACTTTTGTCTCTGACTAGAGTGAAACAAAAACTGTACATACAATATTACTATATTCAATGAGATTTATTTGCGTCGCAAAATGATTTTTACAATAAAAATGACTAAATGAAAACTGGCGACTTGCCAGACTGTTCATGGCAAAAACTGTTTTCTTTTGTTTATTATTTTTTATTTGCTGCAAGTTTCTCTCAGGCATTTGAGGCTGATTGGACAGTTGCCTGTTAACATACTTTCACGACGGACGAGAAACAGTCGGCTTTGTCGTACACTGGATCAAAATGCTAATCCCCCAGTTCTCCAGTTGAGCTAATTAGCAGCACAGCAGTAGCAGACTGGTTTGACTGGGAAGCTCACAGATGCAAACATGTTTAAATCTGTAGGACTCTGAAACAGGATTTTGGTAAATGACAAGCAAATTTTCTTTGGTTTGAACCATCGTTGGGACGGGATGACTTGCATGCGTTTTTGCTTCTGGTTTGTTTGCTGCTCAGACAAACGTCACATGGTCTCACAAACAGCTCGTTTGTCGGGGAGTTTTGGCTGAACTGTCGTCCTGTGAGTTTTGCCAGCAGGATATAAGAGCAGACTGATCTGATATCAGTGTCTTTAGTCTTTGCTGCCGTTTCTTCTCTCAGTCACAGGTGAAAACGTAGCTGAAGTTTTTAGTTCTGCTTCTGAAACGACGCCTTTTGGATGAGAACTGAATCATTTGCTTGATTGTAAAGATGAAAAGCTCAGGAATAAGATGTAATGGATCCTGAGGGTTCATATTTCTGACGCTGTTGTTTTAGGTTCACTTATTTTCATCGTGCCATATTATTTTAAGCCACTTTACATAATGATTCCAGGACCTGTAAGTCACCCCTAAGAAGGCCCTAGCTAACAGTGAAGGGGAAACTCTCCCTGTAATGCAAGAAAGCTGTGAAAGAACCAGGCTTGATGTAGGCATCAGTCTGCCTCACCCGGGCAGAGAACAGGAAGAACCGGAAGCAACAGATAAAACCCTGGGCGGGTTGTTTGGGCCAGTAACATGTTGGATGTGCACAGAATGTGGGAGGAAAGTTTTTAGCCCAGTCCTAAAAGTAGAGGGTGTCCTGAACTGGAAGCTGGCTCCATGGGTAGAAAAGGTTCTGCTTTTCAGTCTACTTTTGGAAACTGGGTGAACCACAAGAGGACAGACAGAGTGAGGCCAACGCTGTGAGGTCTTTAAACCATTTTTTAGATTATTTACTTAAACAGATCTGATGATTCAGACCATGAAATCAGTGTCAGATCAGGATGTACCCAGAACATCTCTACCAAAGCACAACTCTGAAATTGTTTTGTTGCACACGCTCACATTTCTCTTTGTGTAGTAGAAAATGTGCATATGATTTAACATTTTGATTCGTTACATCAGTAGGTTATAGATAGTAGGTTTATGTGTTGGCCTTTTCAGGCATTTACATTTATTATCTCTGCAATAACGAATGATTTCTGCCGTGGTAACATTAATTAAATTGAATGTACAGTTGCTAAATACCCTGTTTATTAAGAGGCGGTTAAAGCAGTCTGAAAACACAGTGAGTGTCCTCAAAATATGACATGAACCTTAAATGCTCCTCTTTTCCTGTCTTCGCCAGACCCGTGTCTATACATACCCCGTTTTGCCCATATGCTGGAATTTGGGGAGAAGAACCACGAAGTCTCGATGACGGCGATGAGGCTGGTGCAGAGGATGAAGAGGGACTGGATGCACACGGGACGAAGACCATCGGGACTCTGTGGAGCAGGTAAATCATGAAACAGCCCGGCGTTGAATATTCATCTCTTCTGTGGAGCATTTCATCCTGGGCTCTGTCCTAAGACAGAGAGTGATTAATGGTCTCTGGTCTGTTGGCATCATGCATCAAGGTGCCCTTAATTACGCTGCATTAACCTCAGTTCCTCCAGAAAAGCTGCTCACTGACTGGTAGATCAGCCTGAAGCTCTTGAACTCAGAGTAGCTTGTACTTGATGTGTCAGTAGCTTAGGGCGTAGTCCAACAACTGTGGACTCAGCAGTTTGATCCCCACCTTCCCCTTGAACTGCTGTTGAACCTCAATTTGAAATGGTGTTAAAATTCACAGAGCTCAGTTAAAAAGCACAGGATCAGTGCACAGAAAAGACGAAAATGGAACACAAAAAAGGCTAAATGGAAAATCACTAAAACACAAAATAACGATCAGTGTCGGGGGGAAAGAGGACAGGGACGAGACAAAAGCAACCGGAAAAAGTGACCTTAAACACAATGGCGATGAACTGAGACAACAGTTAAATTCAGTTGAACTTGATTTGTACAGTACAAAATCTTAAGTGCTTTGAAGTGGCTTCGTTAACAGAAATGGACAAGAACCATGAATTCCCCTTAAGGAAGAGCAGGGCGACGGAGAAACCGGTGTCATGTAGGAAATGACGATCTGTTGTGTACATGGTACATTGTAGAGCTTTAGTTGTTTGTGGTTTGTCATAATTAATGTTTAAATAAATAGCTGCACTATGTTGTCCTACTTATTTAGTGCTGATGGTGGATGTATGTGCACCTGCTGATCTTCAATAGACCCCGGCGTCAAACTGTAGCTGACAGCTGACCTCTTCAAATATGAGGCAGGTGAAATAAAAACGTCCTCTTTTGTATCACACATATGTAGCCCAAGCACATTAATCTGAGGCTGAATATGGTTTGTTCCTTAAATGTATTTGGGCCTTTTTGCTCTGTGTTGGTTTTCTGTCGGTGAGACCTGTGGGTGAGGCAGAGCTGCCTGCACTTGCTTAAACTCGCCTCAGTTTGTCGTGTGTCGATTCCCCGCCCTGTCTGTCATGCTTTTTGTGGTGCAGTTTATGAGAAACAGCTGAGCGAGGGGCTCCTCTGTCGCCGTCGCATCCTCTGCTGCGACACGTTACCAGCAGAGACGTTCTGCAATCGAATCACAGGCTTCCTCTGCTCTGAGTGTTTACGCTCACACTTTCAATTTGGGCCTTTTCTGTTCCTCCGCTGCATTTCCTGAATAATTAATTATCATAAATCATGGAGGACGATACACTCAGATGGAAAAAGGAAAAGTTTGTACCCAGATCTGACGTAAATATCACTGCTGACAATTGTTGTGTGCAAAAACCTGCTAAATGTAGAAGAATTTAGATTTTAACGACAGAGGAATGGAACAAAGCAAGCAGCATAAGAAGTTCGTGTCCTGAAGTTAATGGTGATGAAATGTTTGAGAATGTTCTCAGCGGAGCTAAAAGCCACCACTTCAGTCCTAAAGGCTGTTGGAAGTGTGCATGGAGAAGTAGAAGCATCTATCTTTTAACAGGCTCTTGAGTGAAGCGGCTCTAATGACGGTTATATAACTGTTCCCCTTCAAGGCTCGCGCGCTGCAATTCATTACATAATATTAGTGTTGTTGGTGCTTCTTAACTGTGTTTTTGTGCGTGGGTGGACTGTTGGCTTCGCAGGCTGAGGTGCCCCCGTCCTCTCCGCTCTGTCCTCCAGTCTTTAAGGTGTTGGCGCAGAAATCACACCCAACATCTGAGCCGTTCACTCACGTCTTTGACTGCGTTTGATTTGATGACTCATTGAACGTGTGCGTTTCTCATGAAGTTTTATTTTCTTTACGAAACATGGAAAACGCGAGGCTCGGCTTGCAGGATCAGACTCGTATTTATACGTGAATAGCAGAACATGGACGTCTGTCTGCATCAGTACGTGTGAGGAAATCTGACACTTGCATGAGATTGCTTATGAATACAGAGCAAAAACGCAACAAGAATTAATGGTAACAAAAAACCGAGGCCTGGTTGTGGGGACAGGCAGACCTAACATTCCCTGTGAACAGTGGCCAGATATCCCCCCTTCACACCAGCAACCTGCAAAGCATAGAATAGCAATAAGACACAGACAATAAAATTTTTCTGATCAGATTTTATTAATAAAAAGTCAAAAATTAAAAAAAGTCTCAGAATGTTTTGAATCATCTAATTCCACCTGAGATGTCACAAGTTCTGGGAATTTAGAACAATTGGGTAATTTTTTTTAAATTCTCAGCGAATCATATTGGAGCACAGAAGAATAATTTAATCCAGGTTATGAACTGATAGACGTGAGCAGAAGCAGTTCACAGGTTTTAGTGTTTGTATGGAGACAGTTTAACAGCTGATTAGATAATGGTGGAGAACCTTCAGATGAGCCTAGATCACAGAACCTCATGGGAATATAAGAATACAGGAAGCTGTAAGAAATGATTCTTTCTCAGCACGTCGAATAAATAAGCAACAAGATTTTACAGTGAAGTTCATTGTTTTGAACTAAGCAATGACGGTTTATTTTTTCCAGTGTGAAACGTGGGAATTTCCATTTGCAGTTTAGAGGAGAGACAAACTGGCTGATGTGTGAATTTATGGCTGCATGTACCTCTGGTTTGTTCACTGTTTATTCTCCGTTTGCAGCTCTTCTCGTTGCTGCTCGGATGCACGAGTTTCGCCGCACCGTCAAAGAAATTGTCAGCATCGTGAAAGTGTGTGAGAGCACTCTGAAGAAGAGGTGGGTGTTGGTTTGGACTGGAATAGGATGAAAACAGGGACTCTCCTGCTTCTTGCTGAAACTCGGACATGTGAAAAAACTGGTGTTTTAATTTGTTGTTGCTCTGCTCGTTCTCCTGCGT
The DNA here is from genome assembly GCA_033026295.1 of Channa striata. Classification (NCBI taxonomy): domain Eukaryota; kingdom Metazoa; phylum Chordata; class Actinopteri; order Anabantiformes; family Channidae; genus Channa; species Channa striata. The sequence goes on from CM065183.1 coordinate 20,831,112, forward strand.
CAGACTCACAGAGTTTGAGGACACTCCCACCAGTCAGCTGACCATCGAGGAGTTCATGAAGATGGATTTGGAACAGGAGTGCGACCCGCCCTGCTTCACTGCCGGACTGAGGAAGAAACAAGCCCAGCAGGTCCATGTTTGAGCTCTCTTTCCCATCTGGGGCCAAGCACTTAAGAGAAGAGGGTCTAGAAGCTTGTAAATATACCCGAGGAGCCAAAGATGTGTGGATGAAAACAGACAGAAGCAGATTTATTTTGTGTTAAACATAGTAATACCCACTTTCCCCAGAGGGATTATTAAAATTTCATTTTATATTTTTTCGATGATTACATGCAGCCCCAAGGTTTCTCCAATAATTAATGAAGGATATTAATCCTTAAACTGTCAAAAATCTCTTTTCTGTACACGCTCCCCTTTAACCAGGAGCTGGTAGGTGGGTTTTGTTTGAAAACCTTAGAGCTGTGATTGAAAAGGTTAAGTCCTGTAATTTAAATGATAACTAGCTGATTTTACGCATTTGACTTTAAGCATGAAAAACAATATCCTCGGCTACGTTGGGTAAAATACAAGTGATAATTTTATTTAATGGTATAATGAAACTGACGATGAATAGTCCCGACTCGTGTTCAGTGTCTATCAGTCTGCAACCAGGATCGTCTTGTTTCTGTGTGCTGAAAACCTTTTGTTGTTGTCCAAAAACTACATAAAAAAAAAAAAAACCCACACGTTAGCGTGAGCATGTCTACACGTTGTCCATGTTAGTGGACACCAGCGCAGGTGAACAGGCTGATCCCGGTTGCAGACTGATTGTAAAGTGACTGCATGGAGTCATGTATGATTCATGTAAAAGTGATTGAAGTGAATTTAATTATTTTGTTCTTCAACGTAAAAAAAACATGTTAAAGCACCCAGATGTTAATTTCATTCCATGCCCATGTTTTTATTTGTACTTACAGTATTTTACAATAACAGGAAGTGAATCAATATCTGTAAAAATAGAGTCAAAAATGAACAATTTTCCTGCCAGTGCAGCAGCTTTCAACTTCACATGATGGGCTTCCTTGTCACATGGACGGTTTATTCTTTGGAATAAAACGGTCATCTGTTCAAAATTAACAAATTAATCTTTTTCATGCTTTTCGCTCACATTCCACATTGTCTCATGTCCCACGGGAAAAGAGCAAATGACACAAGAATAAATCCTTTCCTACTTTACACTCAAAGGAAAAAAAAAGATGGAGCTTCTCTTTGCTGCACCTGTGTCACACAAATGGCATCACATCAGGCTCACGCTCTGTGTCGTGTAGTTGTAGGGGAAGAAGAAGTACTTCTGAAAGCAAAAGCAGCTGCCGTCAGCCACCCACAGTGCCGGCGTTAAAATATTCTTTTTTCTGACATGTTTTGCTGTGTAATCCTTTCACCCTGCACTCACTGTTGGCTAGGACACGCACACACTTTTCATTCTAACTGCTGCTTCTCTCTCCCGTCCTTCTAGCTGGAGATTGAGCTGAAGAAGAAATTAGATGATTTTGAAGGTAGGAATGCTATCGTCGTCTGCACGCCTTTACATCCAAATGAATTTTATTATTGAGACAAACTTTTGTTGCCTTGACCTTGACTCGATCTTACCGAGCAATGGATGTGGTTCTAGCAGAGAAAAATCTGCAGTACTCGGAGAGGAAACGGCTCCTACTTTCTGCACAACATGCAATTAAACGTGCATTATGTTAACAGAGCGCACATGCTGTATTATAATTATGGAACGGAGTGAAATATAATTTCAAGGCTTGGTGAAGGCTCAGAAAAACAACCAAGCATGTGATCTCTTAAAACTGTTTGTGCACGTATCGCTCTATCCAGGAATCACTTGCATTCGTGTCTTCACAGATGAAATCCATAGCTACCAGGATGAAATCGATGCAGAGCTTCAGAGCAGCAGACCCAAACTGAGAGGAGTTTATGCCGCCTACGCCAAAGAAGGTAAAAAGGTCTCCCGTTAATGACTAGAATTAGGGCACATCACAATGCGCCTTTGTGCTGCGGATGTGCTGTTGAACCACTTACGTTACCTGGGGTTGTGTCGCGCTAAAATCTATGGAGGCATTTTTGTGTTTTTTCAATGGTACATAATAACATGAGGTAGAATTGTGCAAACACAAACCACAATCCAAGGTAAACAGCATTTCTAATTCAATATAAAATCTCAGCTAAATCAATTAAGTAGCTAAATAATTAAATAAAAATGAAATGTTTCCATGATTATGTCTAATGTCCATCTATTTTTATCGTTTGCCCTCCTCGTCAACAGTTTAGCTCCGATGTCCTCATTTACTTTATTCCGACATTTTCTTGTCTTGTTGTCCAGAGAAGAAATTCTTCTGACATAAAGGAGGTTGTTAGTCTGCCTGATTATATTTCCTCCTTAAACATTGGTGCTAGTGGTGGTGAAATGAATTTCCCAACACAACTTGCAAATCAGATATTTCACATTTTTGCTGGACATAGTGGAAGCCTCCCATCCCCCGCACTGTCGGGTCAATATTGCATCATGATTAAGTTTCTCATAAGAAGAATTTTGATGAAATATAAATGACACAGCCTTGGCATTTACTTCATAATAACTAAGAAATCTGTCAGAGTAGTTGAGCAAAGTGCTGCTCGTCTGTGGGGCAGACGTTTAAATGTTTACAATGCAGAATGAGTAAATGACGGAGGGATCTTTGGTAAATCAGACACGTGGGCTTGTTGTCACGGTAATTGTAATTATAAAAATAAATATGTCATGTTTAGTGCATTTAAATGTTGATAAATCCTAAAAGCTTCACAACTTGCCCGATAATCCTCAGGTTACATTTAGTGACACCAATGTGCCAAACAGAAACCAGGCATGTAAGGATGTACCAGCACCTGCCTGTATCAGGTCCAGCACACGTTGCTCTTCCGTCTGTCGTCCCACTGGTTCCCAGTGAGACCTCCAGGACGCACTGGTGGCTTCATGCTTCCATCGACCAGACTAGCAAAACCTTTTTCCCACTGAGCTGATTTTAGATTAAACCTCTGTGATGGGATGTAAATTATAGCAGCAGCTTCTTGTTCCCAGAAAAACAGCTGTAATTATTACAGGTTGGAGCGGTGTAAAGTCCCCCACACCCGTGGACCTGCTTCCTGTAGGGAACGCTACCAGCACCCCACCTCCCCCAGAGAACTAAATCCAGAAGAAGGTCCAGCAGAGTCTGGCTTTTTAAGCCTGATGAGTCAGAACAACGGCCACTGTGCCGATGATAAAAGCTTTCGATTTGGATAACGATGGTTTTTCATATGGCACCACTGTTAGTTTACCTCATTATCTGTCTGCCCGTTTTTTTTCTCGTTTCTATTGCTCTGTAATGGATTTTCTAGTGTGGCTCCAGGGTCGCAGGCTGCCACTGAATTCAGGCCTGTGACTCTTTCAGGTCTGACAGCGTTTAGTTTCTTCTCAGGCTGATCACTGAGCTGCGCCTCTGACTTGTGGGCTGTGTGAGGACATTTTAATTAAGGCTCATTAAGGGACACGTTTTAATTAGATACTAGAAATGTGAGCGAACACTCAAAATTATCATCTAAATCATTCCTGGCTTTAATTCTCCGTTATTTGGGAAATTGAATTATTTTGCCGCATTTATCTAGAATATTTATAACTCCAAAGGTTTTGTTTTTGTAATTTTATAAATGTAACTGTACAATTATGCCCAAACTAATTGCACCACCTGACCATAGTGTAAATCTCTGCTGCCTCATTAATCCTGCTGAGAAGTCATGAACTGCATAATAAGTGAAAACACAGTAAAGGTGAAACTAATTAACTCTTAATGATTTATGCTCTTTAGCTTGGACCAGGGCACATTTCTTGTCAAACACACCCTGTTTATGTCCACAGTGACACAGAGGGGACTGAAAGTGTGACATTCCCATTGACCACAGAACCCCCGGAACAATTAAACTAAACAACCGTCACTCACGGTCGTACAGTTCACTTGTCTGAACCTGTTTGACGGTGTTAAAGAAGCTGAGCCACATTAACTAACAGTGGTAGTTAGAACCACATCTGCCAAAAACCTGAATGTGTCCTAAATGAAGCCGACGCGGGTTTTTCCCCAAGATAAAAGAAAAAGGTGATATTTTTGTAGCTTTCAGATATTCTCCTGACGTTGTCCAGAGTGGTGTATGTACGAACACAAATGTCAAAGTGTGACACTGGTGACGTTATTGTGATTTTACCCTTCGATCCCCGCTCGGCCCCGAATTGTTGGGAGGGTTAAAAGTGCGTTGAAGACATTTCTATCACTCGACTGTGGTTGTGGTTGAGTGATTGAACCTTTTTATTTGATCTGCTGTGATAAAACCCTCTCCCACAGTCTGTTGTGCCTCTTGTGTCCGCTGAACGCACTGAAATTGAGTTTTGCAAGCGAGGACGTTTCTCACGCGGATGATCTCCTGCCGTGTGTTCTGTGTGTGAAACCCAACTCCGGACGATCTCCGTTGAGGTTTTAAGTCAAACAGGCTTTGAATGTTGGATACCAAAGCTGGACAAAAATACGTAAAACACAGATTGAATAAAACTAGAGCAATCAGGTGCCAGCAGAATCGGCATTGGTAAGCTTCTGGTCTGCAGCTCACCCTGACCCCGGTCTGTCTCTCTCTCTCTCTTTCTCTCTCGCTCTACCAGACTGTAAAAACGCCAACGTGGACTCGGATGAACCAGAAGTGGAAGAGGAGCTCCTGGCTGTGGCCAAGCACTTTTGCAAAGACCTGAGTGAGCTGACGGTAGAGGCTCTGGTAAAACTGGAACAGAGCAGACCAGAGGAGGCCGAGGAGAACCAGGAGCAGGAGGACTACGTCTCAAAGCGAAAAGGGCCCTCGCTGGCGTCCATCCTGGGCACCATGCCCTCGGCGGCCACTCTGGGGCTGTCGGAGTCCATCAGCAGCTGCATCGGACAGGAGAAGAAGAACGGTAGGTGCAGCCTGAGCTTCGTCATATCGGGTGGCTCATTTTTAGGCCAAACAATCCCATTTTAGTGTCACTTTACCAGAAATTAGATTAACTCGATTGGAGGTTCTCTTGCTTTTGTCACAGATTGCTGATTTCTGGGGCATGACAATCTCATTTGTTAGCAAAAACTGCTCTCGGGTTCCTCTCCGTGCTTTGCTTTTCGATGACTCCTCGTGTTTGTCCTCTGTAATACTCGTCTTCTGTTGAATTTTAATGTGCCGTCGGTGCAACCGAGCAGATGAGGAGGGAGAGTTTTTATTGAATAAATCTAAACTATACAAACAATAGTTGGAGGTGAGCGATTTATAAATCTGGGGTTTTAAGACATCTTGTCAGGCGGCATTTAGTTTGATTTAACAGACATCTTTATAAAGCAGCAGCACCCCGGAGGATGATCTGATTACGGATGCTGCAGCGATACCGCTCATCCCTGACTGTGTCTGGAACCTACTGTACCGCCATAATGAATGCTCTCTCAGGTTTAATTGTTGTAATTAACTCTGCTCCAGAAAGAAATTGGCTGAGCTCCGTGTGCGAACCTTCTCATCCCGTTTTTTATGTTTCAGCCGCTGTGTACTGTACAGATGTGAAATGAATGTGTGGGAGTCGTGCTCGCCCAATTCCTTCATCTTTGAGGTCGCCGACGTGTCAAAGGTTGTGGCAAATTAACACTGAGCGTCAGTGTGAGTTGGACAAGCTTTGTGCAGGATCCATTGCAGTTTAGTTTTTCTGTAGTTATTGCGTTGGAATAATGGTAGTTATTGCACTTTGTAACTTCCCCACTATTGTTTGAGTGAAACGGATCTCACTGTGGAGAGGTGCAGTCTACACATCCTGCCACTCGGTCTCAGAGCAGCAGTGCAGAGATGGTCACAGGTTTGGCTGTTTTTCCAGTTGGATTATGTTTTCGGCTCAAGTTTTTACCAAATGTTGATTCTGGGTCCAACGTTTCTTTAGCCAATCCAAATTGGATTTAGATCCCCCCCGAAAAGAACATTTATAGAACTGATCTTGTCTTTATTCTTGGCACATTTAGATTATAATCGGTAAACTGTCAACGGAGCAGGTTGATTTTCACCACATTTGTATAAAAATCCTCAAACTCAACTGCGTTTTGTACCAAATGGCAAATTACACAGAGCTTTTATTTGAAGCGTGACACACAGCTACTGTTAACACTCTGTGTGGGGACTTACTGTGGCTGTGAGACCAAAACACATCCAGATTTGCAGACTTTCACACCACATTCCTCATCATGTCTGAGGTGTTTCCTCTCAAATGAATATTTAGCAGTTTTTTTCTTGTGAGTTTGCTGCACTTTGCCACGGTCCACAATGTAAACATTCAAACAAAAAAATTCCAAAGGGCAAAATAACAAACAAATGTTTTATATTATCGGACTGACTCAAAATATACAATATACAGTTTACAACATACGGCTTTTTGTATACGTTTGCACAAATGCAGAACTAGTCGATAACATGAACCAAGTGTCTTGCTCATCAGTTTTGTATCACTTGGTTTGAATATTTTTACTGCAGAAACAGTTTGGTTTTGGCCTTCTGGCCTTGTTGTCATACAGTGCAGTAAAGTCCAAATTGCTGGTTCTGGTAAAAAAGTGAAACCTTTACGGTTCACTCTGGAAAAGAATTGAAAAGCATGCATCTTATTATTTTATTATCTCTGTTTCTTGGAAATTTGAAATGGTTTCTATTGTGGTACCTGTTTTTGTACGCAGCCATAAAAGGATCACACACCTCACTATTCAGTGTGTATTATAAAATGACATCACTGCATTTCTTTTTAATTCATAAACTGTTATGGCCATCTCCATGATGTAGTGCGCAAGACTACAACACTAAATATAACCTGTGATATCATCCAGGGACCTTTCATGCATGTTCTAGCTAACGTTACACATGCTGTGGGGGACTTTTCAGCAGCAGATTAAAGCACATTTAGAGTTTTGTGGATCAGCAGGCCAGATGTGTGATGTAGCTCTGGTGTGTGTGTGTCTATTTATTTTATTTGTATTTTTTTTTTTTAGAAAGCCATGTTAAAAAAAAGACAGATGTCTTTCTAACCCGTGCCACTGTCGTTTACGGGCTGATGCTCGCGTGCAGTCAGGTAACCTAAATGAACCACACGCAGACTGATCTGTGGTTGGAGTTTGGTTGGAATAGAAAGAGGAGCGATCACACCCTCTGTCAATGTGACTTATTAACAGTTGCTAAAATAAAACAACTGCAGGGATCCATCATGCGTCGCCTGTAATTACCTAATTACACGAGTGGGATGTTCTGCCCCCCCGTTTATCTCTGTGTGCAGAGGCGTTGATGGATGCGAGGTAATGGTGCCATGCAGCTACATCTGTCCTGATGAAGAAACTGTTTTTATGGCTGTGAGTGGGAGGACAGGGAGTCATGGGAGGCCAAGGGTGGGAGGTGAAGTGTGTTTTGATGGATGGCTATTGTGAGGCGAGGGGGTGGGGAACATCCTGGAACTTAAAGGTCACAGGTTTGAATCCCAGGAGACGCCTCTTTGTGGTCATAAATATTGACGTTGGCCTCTTTAAAAGTGTTTTCTAAGACTTTTTTTTTCTCACAAATGCTTTTACATTTTCACACATTTCCCTAAACGGCCCTTAAGACTGAGCGTGAGTGGATGCGTTAAGAGTCTCTCAAAGCCGACACTAAGTCGACATTCTGTGGCGCTGAAGAAGCTCACTGAAGTAACGAGTAAACAGGAGTCCACAGTAAAGATGGCAGGCACGCTTGGCTCATGTCGACACGCTAACATGTCTGTGCAAAGCGGTAGTGCTTACCCCGCTGACCACCTTGAATACTGTGGGGCGGTGACTTCTTTAACAGATGAACATTTTGTTCATCTTCAAATGCTAAATATTGATGAGTCCAGTGTTGTCCTTAGTGCGCTAGTCCATGGTCCCGTTTTTACATATATTAAATCAAGTTTAATACATAAATCCCATCCTGACACCTTCACGACCATGAAAACATTTTCAATTCAGAGCTGGTTCCCCTGATAAAGACACTGACATCATTATGACTCTCAGCAACAAAGACCAGATTAAGGGTGAGGACCCCCACAGTTACAGAGCTGCTGTGAATCACATGCACTTAATTGTAAACCTGTCTCCTTCTTTAAAAACTGTTTTTTTTTTTTACAAACTGAAGTTACTCTGTCATCCCGGCGTTAATGGCATCACCAGGCTCATTGTATGGGTGCGTGAATAATGAAATCGGCATAAAAAGTGAAAAATTGCCATGACTGAAGGGTTTAATTGTTGTCTAGTGGGTCTGGCGGCTGATCTCACCAGGAAGCTGCAATGATCAGAGCCTGTCGTTCCCCTGGGAGAGCGTCTGTCTCTGTCTCTGCTTTATTCTGCTTCTCCTGCCTTTGTTTTGTGGAACAAAACTTTGACTTTGGAGGAAGCTTTTCATGTTTCTCTTCAGTGTTGGAGATTCTTAAAGACAGACTGGTCTCATCAGGGCGCCCTCTCCTTTCAAAAGGATTGGCAGCACCTTCTGTGGTCTGCTGAGACGCAGTGCACAGACGGGGCTGCAGTGGCCACACGCGAGTAAAACATCTGTGAAGTACATGTGTGAAGAACCAAAAGTGCTGGAGCCAAACTGGAACGTGTCGTGCTGATAACAGCATGTTTACCAGGGTTTATACCTGATGGAAATGACCTCACTTAAAGGTGGTGGATGAGGGGGCCGGGGGGTGAGGGGGTGAGGGGGTGGAGCCTCTGGAGCTCCGTTTCAGCTGCAGAGTGAAAAAAATAACCGCTGCAGTCCAAGTTTTAGCTGTAGGATCTCCTGAAACCACTGCCAGACTGAATACAAGTACTTAGAATACTGTACTGAACTGTTGTGCTTCTAGTGTGAGGTACTGGACACGCTTTGAAACCACTACTTTGAAAACGTCAGGTACCGCTCCAACTACCACATAAAACCCTGGTTGTTGTCGATGTCAGTCACAAATATTAAAAGCTTTAAAACGTTCTTGAGAAACGTGAGTCCGACTGTTGGTAACTAGATCTTAAGACTTTATCTCAGCACAGTTTCTATTCAGCTTTACTTTTGTCCTCATCACTTCTCTTAAACTGCTGTAAACCACAGACATTTTTCTACCTGCAGAGGTTAACGTGGTATTGGGTGCCGTATTCCCAGGTGATTGAAAAGTTCGTGTGCACAAAGGCAGAATCGGGCCGACGGCTGATACTGGTATTTGAAGTTTTCAATACAGTTTCATGCAAACTTAGACAAACGAAAGTATTTTGATTCTCCACTTTTTTGTATCATAGCAAAGAAATGACCATGCAGTAATACTTGTAGAAATCCCTCAAATTTGTGTTTTTATCAAGTGGTGCAGACGATGTGTCTGCAGGACCTTAACAAGCATTTGAACTTCCTTTTCGAAAAAGTTTATTCTTTTGTGCGTATAGTTGCAGAAACAGCGTATAGATTTCTGTCTGTTAACTCAAAGTCTTTAATGCCAACATGCAGAAACTAAGTTAGTTTTTCTCCTTCCACACATTTCCCTTTTACCCATTAAAGTCACACCTTGATTTTCACCTCCTGTGTGTTTACTGTGCTTTTAAAAAAGCTCTTTGAAAACAACCTCTTGTGCTTTTAGTCTCTAATCCGACTAATTGGAGTCAACCTCAGTGTTTCTCAGACTTTTCCTAATTTACCGGTTAGGAGTGTTTGGTTGAAATGGTTCAAGTTCCAAACCTCCGTCTGTGTTTGCTCGTGTTTGTGTGGGAACCAACATGTGGGTCGTTGTTTCCATGTTCTACCTCTCTCCTCGTGTGGAGGCTGGTGACAGATGGAGCTCCTGTGGATTTCGACTGGTGCTGATTGGGTTCAGGCTGCGGCTGATCGTGGTGGATGTAGGAGGTGCGGTAGAGGGGGCACCGTGACCCCCTCCCTCAAAAAGCAGTCTTTGAAGTATTAAGTGGACAGGGTACCTTGTCATTAGGGCTGAGCCTTTCATCTGTACACTTGAGTGAGTGTGTGTAGTTTGTGTGGACGTTATTAGTCGAGGGCAGTGCAGGAAGTGAGAGGCTGTAATTTTGGATTTGCTCAGGAAAAGAGAAGGAGAAAGGAAAACAAAGTAAAAGGGAAACACGTCGGATAGTTCTGAATCACCCACAGGAGCTGTTCAGTCATGGAAACTTAAGGCCAGTTATTATTTTGGACCTGGACAGATGATGTCAAAATGACATGATCAGAGCCTTGACAGAGGTGTAACAAGAAGCTGCTCCTACATCAGTGAAATTGGATCAACTGGTTCAGGCCAATGCATGTGGCCCCTCATTATTAGTTGAGGTTTTATTTGCGTTCCGGTTTAGAGAAAACTCTGTTACTGAGGTTTATGCTGTTTCTCGGTCTCCGATGACGAACCGTCTTCTTTTTGGAACCGAGACAACTGTGCCTTCCTAGTTAAACTCTTCCCTTCTATTGTTCACCCCTCGGTACTCCCCCCTCATTGATGGCCCTTCTGACCGATGGCGTTCTCATGAACTCGTGCTCTCTGAGGAAAGAGTGAGCGCGAGAGCCCGTCCGGGCCGGCAGTCTGCGGCGCGGAAACGAGACTCCAGCACCGCCGGACGACTTTGTCACATTCATCTATAGCGGCGGCCTTTGGGAGCTCTGCCCCGCACCATTAGAGACAGCATTGATTGAGGCGCACTGTTTTCAGTGGAGCACTTAGTTCAATCAATGACGTTTGCCCTGACCTTAACTACCTCAGTGAGCACAGCTCCCCAGCGCTTGTCAAACCACTCTGCTGTTTTTATTGCCTGAAAGCGTCTGGGAAAAGAGCCATTTGAAGTGTGTGAAAGTCTAGATTTCAGCTGGGCCTCGTGCTCTTTGAAGAATTATTTCATTTTTAGGATCTATAACATCACAGCCCAGTCTCAAAGCTGCGCGCAGGTGTTTAAGGAGACAGACATTGCTCCCTAGACAAAATGCTGTTGTCCTAAAATATTTCCTACCATCCATCCTCCTCGCTAACGGCGTTTACTGCAGTAAATCGCAGCTCTCAGCGTTTCGGGGCGTGGCGCAAACTCCCTGACAGCAGCTCTGCTGAGTCAATTATAGTCTCTGTAAATGAGCAGCATCTGTCTCATCTCTCTGTCCACAGAGGACTTGTTCACAGATGAAAGAAAATGCAAAGTCTCATCTTCTTTTGAGCAGCACCACATTTCACCTCGGCAGCAGTCAGATGTGAAGAAGAAAGATCTACAAGCTCCTTTGTGTCGTCTTTTTGCTATGCTAATGAGCACAGAGGCAACTCTCCAGAGCAGGAGGTCAGTTTGATCCCAGCAGCCGCCGTCTCTCCATCTCTGATCATCTCAGCACTTCATTTTGTCTCTTATCAAGTCCTTAAAACCACATTTTTCCAAATGGGTCTTGCAAAATGTCGAAGTTGCTGTAGTTTTCTTCATAGAACAGTCATTTCGAGATCCATGTGAAGGATCCCGAAAAAGAGTAAACTGAATAATCACCACATTTGGTGATTTTTCTTTTCTCCTTCGAGGCAAAATAACAGTCGAACGCCGAATCTGTGAGCAAACGACTTGTGAAGAACAGAACTCGGCTGTGAGTTTGTGTAACAAACCAAATGACTCTGGGAGTAACTGCAGATCCGTCCATCTGCACTTCTCAGCCAAAGAGGCGTCACAGAATCTGTGATCAGCACCGGTTTAGAGAGAGGCTAAAACATTTGATCAGGTTAACCGAGCTGAGAGCACGGCAGCCCAACACCGCAGTAAATCCCCGCGCTGTACTGCATCGTTCTATCAACCCAGCCTCTCTGATTTCAATGGGCTGGTCAGAATAAAGGCAACACCCGTCACTAAAATTCAGTACAGTTTAACATCGGCACAAACGGCATCCTTGAACATGAGCGCACAGTTAAATCAGCTTTAAAACGGACTGAACAGGATGTGATTTATTTTCAATAAAGTATTTATGCTACTTATCTTAGTAAAAACCAGGGAAACCAATTTCAAATGTTAGAAACACTGTTTGATATGGCAGAAATTTCACAACTGAGACGTTTCATGAATCAAAATATCATTCATACATACTTACCCAAAATCTTTCTATTCAGCATTTTGCAGGATACACAAAAAATGTTGTTAAAAATATTGATATTTTACATTTTGTGATGAATCAGTAGATATTTACTATATATCTTTAGTCTAACTTGAGTTTGAAACAAATCATCTTCAGTCTGACACTAGTGGAAAAACGGTCTCAAATGAAGGAATCCAGAAGATGTTTTAATTAGAAAACTTTAAAAAGTTTGCAAACTCTGATTTGCAGACTTTTTCTGACATTTAGCTAAAGCTTATCAATGTGTAAACATTTTCAGTTTTTAATTTGGTTTTCAAACAAAAATTGTCAATAAATGTTCAAAATAGCTTCACAATATTGTGATCAGCATCAGTTTGGATAAAATAAACCGGTTTCATGGCAGCTACAGATCCTTAAATGTCCTCAAACTATTCAGACTGGATTAGATTATATAATAATGTAATAATTAATATTGTAATAGATGATTTAACTTTATCATTATACACACTGCAGTGTGAGGACAAATAAACTTCACATTCCTTGCATATCTGTCAGGATAAGTGAAGTTGAATTTTCTTCTTCAAATGTTAGAAACGTGAATAATTTAAACTGGCAAAGTACATAGTGTAAAACAAGCATGTGCGGTGGAGACGAGCTGAAATCTCAGCTCCTGTCAAATAAATATTAGATTTACTGCTGTTGTTCAATCACCAGTTAAAAGCCTGCAGCCGTTTCCTGCCGTGGGACAGTAAAAATCTACTGTGTTGTCCCTCTAATGACTAATTACTTATTTATGCAGCTAATCCATTCGCACATTTGTCCGTTTGCTGCTTTGATTCATTTCCTCTCTGTTGCTGGGACAGCTGTGTGTGTGTGTGTGTGTGTGTGTGTGTGTGTGTGTTTGAACGCAGCCTGGGGCGGTACAGTACAGGCTAACAGACATGTGGCCAGATGGACGCGACCTCGCAGAGGATTGGATGGCAGACGGACAGGCAGGCGATGACGGCGCAGGGAGAAGGGTGTCATTCTGATACGCAGCACAAACCGTGGACGACTCTGTTTGTCTGGGGCTGCTTCTCTCCTTGGACGACCAATCACATGCTTTCAGTGACTCAGTACAAGCCAAGCTGCTTCAGCTGCTTCAGCTGCTTCAGCTGCGGCAGTGTGCTGTATGAAATGTGCGTGTGAGCAGCAGCAGTTAGCAGTCAGTCCCTCTGGTGCGATGGCAGCCCGTCACAGCAGCCAGCTCTGATTGGAGATGATGTGCATCTTCTGGCCCGAGGAGGGAAAGGGAAGCGGTCTCGTCTGCCGCCGCCAGCCTGACGGGAGTTGACAGATAGCGTTTAGCAGCCAGGCGAAGGCTGGAAACCGCTCGCCTTTGGCTCGTGCGTCACAGCAGAGCTCATCCCCACCCCCCACCCCCCCCTTAACCTCTTACACAGCAGGACTGGGGTTTTATTAGTGGCCTCCCAGGTCATGCAGGGTTTGCGGCTTAAGACCACGAGGAGTTATTTTTTTATTAAAGGGAAGTGACTTCAGTGTGTTATCAGACTACAGCATGACGTGCTGCTTACAGCTCCACTTCACACTCACCATCACTGGGGTTTGCTCCAGGTCACAGTTATAAGGCAAAACTGGGTTTTCATATCCAGGTGTGACTCTGTGAATCAAACAGACATTTAGACGCTTTCACGCTCAATTCGAATTGAATTAATGTTCTCGTCTTCAGTCACAGGGGAAGAAGCTGCATCAGATTCAACATTTTAATGCCCAGAGTGGAGTGTATGTCTTAGTTCGTTGTAGCTTGACTACAGCTAATGAACAACAGAAACCTTTCTAAGGGTTTAAGAACGATGGCCCAGGAACCAAGTTTAGACCCTGGTTTCTCAGGTGGAAGAACTCAAAAGGTTCCTGTGTTGGAAAATGGTCTTTAGATGTTGGTGATGAAAGTTGTTGTGAACAGCTACTAAAGGATTTTCAGCTTTTGTCACTTGTTTAATTAATTCCTCTATATTATGTTTAGTCAAGAGGCATCAGAACTAGTTTCAGCACCCAGAGTTCCTTTAAATAAACTAGAATGCTTTGTAGCTATGAGGTATTTCCAGTTTTCCAGCTTGTTCTCAACTCACAAACAAACATAAAAAAATCAATAACAGAGGCAGAAGTTCATGTAGGAAGTAGAAGAAAAGTGGATCATTAGAAAAAGTGCATTTCACTTTTCATCACAGATTGTCTCTGCAGCTCTTTGAACATCAGACGCTGATCCAAGAGCGGAATCGCTCCTTTGATTTGACGTCTTCCATAGAGAGTCTGTAAACACTACACAGTTGTCGTGTGTGAGAGATGATTTATCACCGTTAACCTTTAAACATTCACGTGGCGACAGTCTAACTTTTCACTTGTGTGATTTGATGTGATGGACCAGAGAGATGGTGAGACCGTCCTTGTCCACCTAGGACTCAGTTCGTGTCAATCTTACACTGATGATCTGTTCGTTCTGCTCATGTGCTGTAAACGTTATAGGCTGACGTGGGAAATGGGCAGAATACTGATGCAGGACCAACTGACAAAGAATGGCCGACGTGTTTGAACAGACGTCCCTCTAAACAAAATCACCTGTCAGCTTTGAGAGGACACGCACGGTCCAGGTTCAGGTCCAGGCCGGTGCTCCAGTGCATTTTACTCCTTCTGTCCACCAGCTCCTGTGTGTAATATCTCCCCTCCGCCCCCTTTCAGGAGGAGGAGGAGGAGGAGGAGGTGTTTGAGTGGGCGTACACTCCGACTGGGCTTCTCCAAGGTCAGGAAGGTCAGGTTTTAATGGGCTCGCCCAGTCTGCCCGTGTCAGCGAGAATCTCTCTGTCTCTATTTATTGCCTCGGCCTGGTGTTTCTTCTCCGGGGCAGAGCTGGCACAGAGCCTTATTACCTCACACCACTGCAGGGAAAACAGTTTCTTACACTTGGAGCTTTTTGTTTTGCATAGGCGGCACTTTTTTAGCACGAGTGCAACAGTAACATACGGTGAAATCCCTGAACTGGTCAAGTTGAAGGTGTAGTTGAGTCCGTGAAGGTCCAGCAAACAGCTTTGCCTTTGTTTGTTGTCGTGCACGTGCACAGAGAAGCTTCCAGCCCGTGTCCCTACACAGAGTATTACATCGCAAACAAACGCCTCCGGTCTCCTGATTCAAGCTCTTTCAGTAAAAAAAGTCTTTCATCCTAATCTCGACCTACTTTTATCGCATGTGACAGCACGTTTTCTTCATTTGAAACTGAAGAATAGACAACTACAAAACATGTTGGTAAATTCATCTTGCTGCTTTCTTTCAGGGCACGAAATGAGAAAATTGATACCACTCGTGTCCAAGAACAGAGCGAGAGGCAGGATGTAATTAGGCGAGGGTCGGGCAGATGGAGAACTGTTGTTTATCCAACACGTTTTAACACTAACTCCATGAACAGTGATGGGCTTTATCAAATAAAAGCTGAAATTATTATTATTAAACTTTTAGCTGATGTCCACTTATTGATCTAAGCAAAAAACAAACAGCTTTCCTGTTCAAATACTTTTGGAGGAATCCCATTTTATGATCTCATCTGAGAAGATTAAATTAACTTAACCTTTCATACAGTTTGTTTTTCTCATGTATTAAATTAAAACTCTTGTTTTTTTTTTTAAATCACTGGCTTTGTGGAGCCGCTGCACCACTTGTTTTGTCTTTGTGCCAGTTGTTTTTTTTTTTTTTTTCTCCATTTCTACTTTAAGTCAGACTTGGCACGTCAGAATGGCCGCCCTCACCTGCAGCCCTGTGGCCGAGCTCTGTGCGGGTGCAGGGGTTTTAGCGTGTAGCTGTGTATCAGGATTGTTGCTGACATCAAGAGCTGTGAGTCCTGATAATGTGGGCTCCGTTTGAAGTGCGGATGATGGGTGATGCTGCGCAGCCCCACTCATCATCCAGATCACACACACACACACACACACACACACACGTCTATACTTGTGAGGGCACTCATTGACATAATACAATCGCTGGCCCCTTCCCATAACCCTAACCAAAACCTCATTCTAACCCTGAACCTAAAACCCAGTCTTGACCCTCAAGAAGCCTTTTGAAATGGTGTGGACCAGCTATAATGTCCTCACAACAATAGTATTGAGACCAAATTTGTCCACAGAAGACTATAAAGACATGCCCACACACACACACACACACACACACACACACACTCTCTCTCTCTTTGTTTTTTGGAAAAGGGAAGGAGACAGCTGAGAGGAGGGAGGGAGGGAGGGAGGGAGGGAGAGGATGAGGACCCGAGGTGTGGAGGAGTCAGCAGACTGACGCTTCCTTTTAATTTAATTTTTTTTTTCATTTTTATTCCTGCTCTCCCCTCGTCTCTTCTGTCTCCGCCGCTCTCCTCAGATCAGGCTGAAATGAAATGTGGCTGAGGATTAGAAGGAGATCAGTGAACTCTTCTTAAGCCTCCATTTTCTCTCTTCCTTTTCTCCCTCCACCATCTTTCCATCTCATTTCTTCTTCCCTTTTCTGCATTATCTTCTTTCTCTTAATAAATTGCACCACGTTTTTATCCTTCATGAACTTCCTGTCTTGTCTCTCTCGGCTGCTGTCTGCACATTCCTCCGTGTGTTATGTCTCGCTGCTTTTCTCCATCAGTGTCTTCGTTACTCCATCTCTTACCTACCTCATTCACTCTAATCTTTCCTGCGTGGCCCTTTTCTTTTCTCTGCCTACTTCTCATTCTGTCTTCAGCCTTGCTGTTTTCTCAGACTCTTTGGCATTTTCTTGTGGCGTTTATCATTTGTTATCTCTGTCTCCTAAAGGCTAAAATGGAAATATTCTATTTTTCTCGTTGTGAAAAGACCAACGCATGTTGTCCTATTGCCCGATGATGTCTGTGTTGTCCGAATACCTTTTTAAACTGAAAGTCTCATTTATCAAAAGAGCAAATGTTTTCATTAGAAATGACGAACATGATGATGAGCCACAGCGAAACTGTAATAAACGAATGAGTGGAGCTCCTGTACAAGTGGTTTGTGCACAAAAACAAACCAAACCGAATTCAATGTCCCGTGTAGGAGCAATGCAGACTTTTTGAAAGTGGCCAACAAGACTGAGCATTTGTGCTAGTATTTGGCACCGTGGTTTCTGTTCCACCATGTTGAGTTTTTTTTTTTCTCCACTGACTGGAATTGCTTCTGAAGAACCAGTCTCCAAGAGCGTGAGCCTGAGTACTTGCATCTGAGTAACGGTTCAAGTACTAAACTCCTTTGCTTCTAGTTGTTCCACTTGCTGGAAAGCAAAATCCTCATCATTGCCTCGCAGTTAAGGAAATCCAGCAAGAACTGTAATAAATAAAGCAACTTTACTTTTGTCCTCCTCAGTTCCCTTAAAACGGCCTTAAAGACATTATTTGACCTCTGCCTACCTCCAGATCTTAACTTGTTATCGGGCGCAGTATCTGAGAAGTTGTACAAGTACATGAGAGCAAGATGCCTGATGCCTGATACCAGGTCAGCACCATTGTTTGGACCAAGAAATGTGAAAACAATGTGACATGTTACATCAAGGTGTCAGATATTTGATTAGCATTTTGTGTCTTATGCTCATTCACTGGTTGTAAACACTCATACCTTGTTCCTTCTTAGTCAACAGAAACACAGACGATTAAATATTGATTTTAACATTAAGCCCAAATGTTGAAAGCTACATAGTTTAGTCTTCTGTTTGACTTGGGGACATGCCCCCCCACCCCATATGATAACATAATCCCGCTGTAAATATTCACTGAGGCGTCCTCAGATTCACTCAGCACTTAAAACATCCTTTGGATATTTGTGATGGTCTCTCCAGTTTGGATCCCTGTGCAGAGCGGTCACAACGTGTTGAACTACTGAACGTTATCTGCCTTCCGCCCCCCGGCCTTTTAAATCTCTTGTTGCCTCCTTCCTTGCTGCCTTCAAAAGCCCGTCTCCTTCACCTGTTGGTGTTCGCTCCTGCAGGGCACATTTTCTCAGTTTTCTCTGTCTCTTCTTGCCTCAGCAGTGAGGCATCCTCTCCTGACCACATCAGACTGACTGGCCGCCCCGTGTGTGTGATGGGGGAGGAGGGGGCTATGAATTGGTATTTCTGAAGCAGCATGACACAGGCTGGAGGTTAAATCAGGGGTTAGGTTACCTGTCTGTGAGGACCAGGAGACAACAGGGTGATAGTTTACAGCTCTCAGGCAGATGGATCAGTCTGCTGATACTGTCTCTCTTTGTTTCTTACTCAATTCATCTTCAGGCCGACAGTGTTTGCCAAAGGAAATGGAATTTGGCATCTTCTCAGGTGGGCGCTGAACACGGCGCTGTGAGCGAATAAGAGTATCCTCACTGTGTCGCCTGATGAAAGGTCTTTCAAGTCGTGACGAGTGAGGACACCGCTTGGAATGGGACCAGCACAGACAATGTACTAAAACCTGTGCCACTGTGGAGATATGTGTGGCCTTACAGATCCAGTTGGTGGTAGAACTACCACAAACCTGGTCTTCTTACTTGCCTTTCACACATGCACTTGGAATTCAAATTCTCCTGACTTTGTCCAGAGGGGGTGTATGTGAGTAAAATGTTTGAGTGAGACGCTCTCGACATCATCTGGACTTTGCTCAAACAAAACACTTTCCCGCAGTCCAAGTTTTGATGTTGTTCCCCCTGTGCGATTTTACTGCTGACTGCACTAAAATCAAGCAGCTTCTCCCGTGAGGATGTTTCTGACTTAGTTCATATGTGAAACAGGCTTTAGTCGTCCTATTAACAAAACATGTTAATATCGGCAAGATAAGACGTCAGTTCGGATCATAACAGCAGAATTTAGCGCTGATTCAGTCACGTCCATCCGATTTTAGAATCAGGATGCGGTTCGATATGCAGTGTGAGCGGGGTCACTTCCCCTCCTCCCTCTCCCAGCTCTTTTTTTAAATATTTAATTTCCCCACTGAGTCCTCCCACCCTTTGCACACAGAGCTCCTTCTCCTCTTCCTTCGGTGTGAGGTCAAAGGTGTGAACTGCAGCCAGATTTACTGAAAGCAGAAATATCTTGGACAAAAAAGATGTGGGGGAATCCTGTTATTGTTTTCTTGCATCGACAAACAGGATCTGTGAGCTGCTGCCAAAAGACCTCAGGCTCAGGAAGAGGAAACCAGTTTGTCACTGTGCACAAGGTCATAAATGAAGTGAATCCTGTTTCCCTCAAGGATTTGGAAATTTTGTGAATGTGCTCAAAGTCTCTTGTGCTCGTCGTCTTTCTCATGAAGATGATATAATCCACCAACTCGTGTTCAGACTGACACTAAACCACTTTGGCGTTCAACAGTTCCCGCTGATGAACAGCAGAAGGCTGCACATGTTCTCTCTAATAAGCAGACGTCTTCTGACATTCATAGACTTTCTTTTATACCACAAAGTTTTTATGCTGCAGGGCAGTAGTGCAACCAGCTGAACACTGACTTCAGGACAGGAATTTGTTCATCAGGGAGGACAAACACGGACTAAAAGGACAAGTTCAGATACTCAATCAAAACTCTGACTCTGTGGAATCCAGGGCACTCGCTACTTAACAACTAAAAAGTCTTTCATAAGTTCACTGGGATCACTGTCAAAGTTTATGTTCACAGGCACTTGTCCTTGTGAAACCCACATTCATCAAAGTCTAGATAATTATCTTACAGTAACTGTGACTTTCACGTGGTTTAACATGGCTGCCATAATCACTGCTGGCCATCGAACACACACCGTCAAGTATTGAAATTTAGCTTTTGGTTGGTGCGTGTCCACATTTATGAAAAGAAATTAATCTTTTCCACAGGACGTTGGCCTTGTTTGTCAGATACAGTATTGATAGATTTGTCACATTGTTAAATTATTTTGTTAGGACTCTGCTTCCATTTCGACTCTCTGATTAAATCACGATTTCTGCAAATAAATGAGATGCAGCGGTTGAAATGCACAAGGCTGAAGAGAGAAGCTCTGCATGAGAAACACACCTGCAAATACTAGTTTGGGATTGTTCTCACGCAGAGTCTCCGGGAAACCTGTTTCTTGGTAAAACAGTCGAGGATGCACATGCATCACGGTACAAACACTTTCCACAACGGCATGAGTGCATAGATATGGCTATTTTCACTGTTTCTGCCACGAAACCCATGACAAGTCTTATTTTAGCAGCTAAATTAATCCCAGCAGTAACATTAATTATAAACAAGCCCACACACAAATTAATCTCTGCAGGTGCAGAAACCTGACCCGTGTACGAAACAGCACGAACCTGACACGCCTGACCGAGTCACGTCCACTGGACTCCTTTCTTCTCTGGAGACATTAGCGTAAAAAACTAACTTTTTGAGCACAAGTTTTGGATTATGAGATCTTGTTGGCTTACTGCACAAAGTGTCGGCTCCTCACACACAGTATAAAATCTGAAACACTCTCAGTGAGTCAACGCACTGTTAGGAACCTTCGGTATTGAAAATGCCTCTTTGAATGATTGTATGAAATATTTAGATTTTCATTGAAAAAAACTAAAACCTTTTAATATTCCACTTTGAATGATTGTAGGAAATATTTAGATTTTCTTAAACTACCCCGGAGCCTTGGGTGGGTTTGTTCCTGAAACTGTGCACAGTCCGGACTTAAAGCCGGAGCATATTCCCGCGGTGTCAGAGCTTCACAGAACTTTCCACTCGTTTCCTTCTTGGGACCGTAACAGTTTCTGGTTGTGTGTTGTCGTGGTTTGTTGATGTCCTCGTTAGCTGACTGTCCTTCTCGACTGTCTCCTTTCTTTACAACTTTACACGGCTGCAGATTCTTCTGCACCAAGAACCATTGTATGGCTTTAACCAAATTAGCATGTGTAGATATATATCAAAGCTGCAGCTGAATAATAAGTGGGTAATTACTACCCCCCCCCCCCCAGCTCTCCAGGGTTGGGCTGGTGTTATCAGCTCTTGGTCTTGCTGCTTCGCTGCCCCCTGGAGCTGCTGATCTCTCCCTGGACTTGTCTCTGTCTTATCTCAGCCCCACACTTTACGGGGAGGAAGTTCTTAGAGGGCTGGGCCCGACAGATAGCGACTGACCTGTCTCCTCTCTGTGGAGTGGTTCTTTTCTTTTTTTAAAGGGAGCCGCAATCTGCCAGCTGAACTCAAATGGATGACTAGATTATTCCCCCCCCCTCAGCTGTGCAGCGAACACACCCTTCACTGTCTGAAGATGTGCGTGTTTCTCATCTCACTAGCCCCATGCACCTGTCGCCTGTTAATTAAGCGGGAATGTTGCCTGTGGACTCGGGCGGCACATCTTAGAAGCTGCCGCCCTTCTGGGGGATTGAACTCGATAGAGGGGGGCCTCTGTGAACATGTCAAAGGCAGGAAGCTGACTCCTATAAACCTGCCACTTACTGCATCTTTAGAACGTTTCTTTCCATCTTTGCTGCTTTGATTGACTGTCTGATGTCTGCAGGCAGCCACAAACCAACTGCTCTTTGTTCCAAAACAGCTAATCAAGGTGGCTGATCTTTGGATTGAAAGCTGCTGAATTTCTTTTGACGCTTCGCTCCTGCTCCTGAAAAGACATTTTAAAAAAGCCTTTTGTTTCCTTTTATCAAAGTCAGTCACACTTTCTTTGAACTGATCTCTTCCCAAATTGAACCATGTGCACACCTGGGGATTTCGCATGCCTCCTTCTTTTGTCAACACGCTAAAAATGTCTGTTGTTTCACTCTTGCAATCAGCTCCATCACAGGAGAGCGCGCCTCTGGCTTCATAGCATGAAAAATGCAAATTGCCATTTCAGCACCTCCCTGTTTCGAAATAAAGCGCACTGCAATCTAGAAAGCTATCGTAATTGAAAAGAGTGTTAAGGTAGATCGGCTTAAAAGTGAGTTAAGCCTATTAATGTCTTATCAGGAGTCACGGTGCATTTTATTTGCTGATTAACCCCTGATGGAAGATGCTCCGCAGAGCAGAGCTGTTGCAGGATTTTGTTTCCTGTTTTATCCCCTTGGTACCAGGAAGCTGCTGTGAAACCTGCGTTACAGCAAATATTCTAAGTATGTCCATTGTGATTTTTGCCTGTGTGACAGATGGGGCTGGCGACAGCGGGAGCTGGACCTGAGTGGAATCGATGACAGTGAGATAGAGCTGGTACGTACCTGTCGTTTGCTGAGCTCCTTTCACTCTAAAATGCACAAGAGATTTCAAACCTTTACTACAGCGTTGACACGGACTGATGAGTAATTTCCCTCCCGGGCACAGACCAGGTCCCCCACACCCAATATGATGCATGTTTCATGTCTTTCTCGGTTGTTGTCCCTTTTTTAACTAATCAACATCAGCTAAAGTATTTTTATAGCATTGTTGCTAATTTCTGGCAGTTATTGTACCAGTGTTTAAACGTAAATAAAACTGAGACCTGAAAAAGCAGCACAACCACAAAAATAAGGTGCAAGGCGACGATAGTCCAACATGTAAATAAAGCTCTGTGTTGGTCGTCACATCCATTTCCTGCTTCGACTGTGTCCTGCTGTGTGTGTAACAGTTCTCCACACACCGTGTAGAGTTTGTCATATGGATTATATGACTGTTCACGTCTGTCACTCAGTTAGATGTATGTCGTTCCGTGTGTTTACTGGACACTCAGCTTTGACGGATTTATAGAATATGAATCTCTGGAATTAGAAAATTAAATGTAGAATTTATAAAACGACTCAAGCTTTCATGAGCAGCTGCCACACGTTGATAACTCGGTCAGCATTTGTTAGTCTTGTTTTAAACTACTGAACAGCTTTTTGTCTAGATGTACGTAGTGAATTGTAATTTACCTCGCCTGAAAAACTACCTGAGGGTTTGTCGCGATAAATGTTCTTTGTCTTGAAGTGAACTTGTGCTCCCTCTGCCTCTCTGCAGTATCTGCTCAATGACAAAGAAGTCAAAATCAAGACGGCGCTGTGGATGGCAGAAAACTCAGACTACCTCAAAGAGCAGAAAGGTACATCTTAAGTTTAAACGCTCATGTTTGTGTCTTAAAATGAGTAATTATTGATTATAGGTTATAGTGTCTGTTGTCCATAGCTGCTTTTTTGTGTTCAAAAAGATGCCCACGCAGTCGGCAGCAAGGACCAAACTTTTGCACATGCATTATTAAAACAGCATCCCGTTTGTTGTTTGTGCTTTCAGAAAAGGAGGCCAAGATAGCGAAGGAGAAGGAGCTCGGCATCTACAAAGAAAAGAAGGTAAAAGCAGTAGAATAACTAGCATTAAAAACAGGATGTTGATCAGAGGCAGGTGAGACACTCGGCAAAGGTCTTTTCAAATAAAAGACACACAGGACGTTTTTCAGAGAGTTAAAGCTGATAAATCAGAAAACCGACTATAACACGAGTTTGTCAGCGGAGAAAACACCAGTCAGATTCAGTTTGAGACGCATGATCAGACAGGAAGTCCTGTGAAACTGGCTCCTTCTCATTTCCCGTTACTGGTTTTTGGCTCGGTGCGGAGCCTTTGTTAGGCCCAACATCTGTTCACAGCTTTTAACTAGCTGGATTAACTGCAGTGGAACAGATCTAACGAGACGTGCAGCCTCCTGACGGCGCTGATCCAACCAGCAGTGTACCGTTACATCACTGACAAAGGAGCGAGTAAACAAATAACACGGACGTTCTTGTTGTGTTTCTGCATGAAATGAAGACATTTCATCCTGAGATGAATGATTGGGGTCAAATTTCTGTGAACAGAGGGTTTTAAAGTTAAACGGCCTGGAATCGAGTCAGTGAAGATATGATGTAAGACGTTGTGTGAATGAGTCTAAAAGTTTGTGGTAAACAGAAACTCTGCTGAACTGTAGCCAGACTTTGGAGCGAGGTCAAGGTTAATGTGGAATAATCGAAGCTGGGCGATAACCCCCATCTTCTGTCGCAATTGAAATAATTGCTGATTATATAAATGCGTTCTGCTGTAAATTTGCTGGCAAAGACGCGTGTTTGGTGGTCTGAAATTACTCCCTCATTTCAGGGGTCAGGTCCCTCCAAAGAGGGGCCTGCATGGGCCATGGGGAGGGAAAATGTTTCCAGATAACATCCGACCCGTGTCTGCTCCAGTAGATGGAACTGGAATAGAGCTAGTAAAGTTGGTCATGCAGAAGCTCATTTATCATGACAATTTAGTCCCTGCGAAGAGAAGTTCTTTCTGCAGTAAACACTAATTAGAGCCTGATAAACAACAGCGTAGCACTGTCAGAGCTTCTCTGTGCATCCGACTGTTCCCCTCTGTTTGACAACACGAGGAAATTAGGGAGAAATCAATCTCCAAAAACTCCAAAAATATGCTGTGATTGGTGAATATGTTAAATAAATGTACTAGGAGTCGTTTTTACTTGACGTTCTCTGCTGAGCCATATGTGAGTGTGACTCACACACAATCAGCACAGTGTTGCATAATATTAGGACAAATGTGACAATGTCCAATATGGTGGATATTAAGGTGTCATATGTTCAAAAACTGAAATATATTTTATAAAAGGTGTTCAGGATGGTAACGGACCACCTCTAAAAATCATAAATATTTCTCAGATGCAGTAACAGATGCTTAAAACTGTGCAAATTTTTTACGACAGCCGAGAGGCTCCAAACGACGCGCCCCGATCCGAGCCAGCACTGCCGATGAGGCCATTGGGAAGATGCTGGAGCAGAAGAAGATCTCCTCCAAGATCAACTATGACGTCCTGAAGGACCTCAACGTCAAGTCCGGCGCCAGCCCAGCTCGTAAGGCCGAGACCCCGAAGAAGGAACCATCTGCCAGCAAGCTGACCGGACGCAACCGCAAACCGGCGCAACCTCCGCTCAGCCTCAGCACGCCGCTCAGCACCCTGGGAAAAAGGTTGGTGGGCAGCATGTTTAGATTTCTTTAAAAGGTCTTTATACGTTTTTTTTTTTTTTTTTTACGCATTGTCCACTAGAATATATAGATATAACAGCTGTTGGCCCCTTGTCCAGTAAGACTTTCTGGACGGTGAGTTAAAGTGTGTTTTTAATACTTAAATTCGCCATTACACAAAATGTTTGCCTTCTGTCCTCATAAATGCCATATTTGATGACTGACTTATTTACACCTGTCATATCCCAGTTTACCTGCTGAACAACTCTTAACATACACAGATCCATATTTAATTATGTTTGGGTTTCCTCAGATTCCTGCCGTTGCCTCAAACCATTAAATAATCTTCAGCGCAAACAACAGATGCTTAACTGGATAAAAACGAGACGGATGGCGAGTGTTTGCTCATGTCTGATGCAACACCAGCCGCTCTTCCTCTGCCACAGGGGTCAGACCCACCCGTTTTTGGGTTTTTTTTCCTCACACATGACGAAGGATTCGCTCCACACACACACTGATGAGGCCGCACTTCTTCTGTCGCCCAGAATAATCCCCTGCGACAGAAAGATAGATGCTCAGTTTTGTGTTTGCCTCCCAACACCTTTGGGGACATTTGCCCGACCCATAACATGCATTCACTGCTGGACACCAAACCTTTCAGATGAGTCTAATGGGTTTTACTGCAGTGCAGAAAAACGCTAAACGTTCCCCCCCCTTTTTAATAGTGCTGGGGGAAATTGGTTCCCTATGGCTCTGTTTTAAGCCTCTTTCACGTAATGTTGGTTTTAGGTACCATCCTAAAGCTTTATAGGAGTCCTACAGAGGCAGCTGCTCAGTGATTAAGGCGACGCCCCCCTCGCCCTCGTTCTGTGCTTCGTTGAGCTCCAGTCATCTGATTGCAGTTTGCCAGGCCTCTGTGAATCTGAGCTCTGCAAATTTCACGAGGAGTCCAGTGCTCACTGCAGTTAGAAGAAGTGTTTTTAGTCCCAGTTTCTTTCCTAGTGAAACAAAATGTTTGGATGAAATATTCTTTAACAAAATGGGTTTGTGACAGTGGGTGTAAACATGGATGACAACCCCAGCAGAGAACACATTACTGAGCCACAAGATGTGAGGCCGAAGCCTCCGGGAGCACAAAACAGGCCATGGAAGCAAACATGAAGGGACACAAATACAGTGGCAGAAATTAGATTGAACTAATTCTAATAGCAAGTGTCCTCTGAATTTTAGGGTTTGTGGTTCCCAGTGTCAGACATTTGGGCTTCAGTAGCATCTTGCTCCAGGTTACTGATTCAGTTCTGAGACCCTTTACCTTCAAAAGTCTGACACACACAAGCAAAAAGGCTGCTAAAATCTGAAACAATGGAAACAGAATGGGAAAGAAAAAACAATAGAAATACTGAAATACCACAAAAAAAAAGACATAATAAATGAGAACTTGAAAAACTAAAAGGAAAAAGGAAAACAAACAAAAATTGTGATAAACAAATGGAAAAATAACAATCATAACAAAACTGAAAAACAAAGTGGAAGGAAAATCAGAGAAAAATGTAAATGGAAGAAAATTAAACTGAATAAACAGAAAACCAAAACAAAAACCTCATGTGGAGCCAAACGAAAACACATGCCACACACACACCGACACATCTGTTCATCGTACAGAAGTCGCCTTTGTGCTAATTCCCCTCCACAGGAGGTCAGAGGTCAGCACTAGCACAGCGCCTTGCTCCAGGACACTTCAGCAGAGGGTCTGTCTCCCTCAGGCTTGAACCAGCATCCTCATGCTAAAGTGTTATTCATCCTTAACGATATGCAAGGACAGAAACCAACTGGTTTTACTTTAAAGTGAACGGAAAGTAACTGGTTAGGTGTAAACCTGTGCTTTACACTTTTAATATTTTGCACACTTTATTGTAAATTTAATGTGAAATATAAATAGAATCATATTTTTCCCATTGCTGTACAGGCACGATGACAAAGTCAAATTTAACTAATTTTTAATTATTAACAGTATTAACACCTTTAATACGATGTAGAAGCTCCTTTTGGCATCAGTCCCAGCTTTGAGTCGTCTCGGGTGAGTCTCTGCAGACGTCTCAAACCTGGATATGGGCAGGTGATCCTCACTCTTCAAGAAAGGTCCTGAGTTCCATCACATTAGAAGGTATGAGTCTGTGAACTGACTTCATGTCTCTGCACAGATGCTTGATTTGGTTCCAGTGGGGCGGGTTGGGGCTTTGGTCGTCCCACTCAAGTGCCAGTCAGTCACTGATGTGCTTCAGGTCACTGTCGTGCTGAAAGATGAAACATCACCCAAGTCTTGAGTCCTTTGTACTCTGGAGCAGGTTTTCTTGAAGGACCAGCCTGTTTATGCTTGCGTTTCTTCCCTGGTCTATTCTGACTGGTCTTACGGTCTCTGCTGCTGAGAATTACATCCTCCAAAGCACAATGCCACCACCACCGAGCTCCACCATAGGGATGGTGTTTTTCAGATGGTGGGCAGTGCCTGGTGTTCCCCACTGACTTTGGAGGTCTGTCTAACAGTCACTTCTCATGTCATCAGACCAAACATTTGCTGTCCTCATGCTCTCAGTCCTTTAAACTCCAAACAGACTGCTAACATTAAGATCTGACTGAGGTTTTCCTGAGATGGTCGGTTTCTCTGCAGAGAACATCTGAAGCAAACATTTCTCGGTGGATTGAAAACCAAAAGGTACTCGCTGAGTATTTCTGACAAGTTGCAGGCTAAACAAATGTTCAAAACATAGGTTCATATTTTGCTTATTTGAAAGTCACGTGAACAGACATTTTGACAGGCCAGGAGATGGTCTTCAAAATGTCTGGACATGTAATTTGTCCAGAGTATTTATCAAAAAAAAAGTTTTGCCTTGAATGTACAAACTAACCACAACTGACGACGACAGAGCTGAGGGGTCGTAGGATTTAAGCCGCTCCAGTTGGCTAATGGCTGCTGCTGAAGTGGCCGACCTGCTTTGTGAATGAAAGCGCATCTCCAGGCCTTGAAGGAGGTGTTTACTGACCGAGGCCTGACGGAAGTCATTTTTAAGAATGGAGGCTCTTACCTGAAGGCCTTGCATTTTAAATGCCTTCCTATCTTGTCAATGAATCATTGATAGTATTCTGTGCTCTGAATTTTTTATTCCACGCTTTCTTTCAAACATCCTCTCCTTTTGAATGGAAACTGAACTCTGTACTCTCTGCAAACAATGTTTTCAACCCCCGCGGTTTTTCAGTTTTTCTTTCCCAAGCCATTAAGAGCAAGAAAAAGCTTAGCGAGCAGCAACATGGTGGTAATCCCACATTCTCTAACAGCTCGTTGGTGGCAGCAGTGGAATGGAGAAAAAAAGACAAAAAAACATCTCAAACACGACCGTTGAGCGCAGAATGGTCTCTTTCAGCCCAGTGGCCGAGGAGCAGACCGTTGCTCCGGCGCCTGAAAAGGTTGTTGTGCTGGTTATTGAAAAAGGGGAGAGGCCTGGTGACAGGGAGACCTGCGAAAGTGCAGGAGAAGGCCTGCTGACAGTGCGTCCATTGTGCCTTGTTCTGAGGCCTCGCTGAGGGGCTACACTGAGGCATTGTGCCGTGCCGGCCTCCCCTCCCTCTCCCGATTCCTCCTCCAGGCTCCTGGCTGCTCCCAGCGCTCCACTGGAGAGTTTGCTCTTGTAGACTCGAGCTCTGCATCATCTGCATCTGAAGATCAGCCTGGAGTTTCTCCTCCTTTGTTCTCTCCTGCAGCTTTTTCACGGTGTCGCTCAGACACACACTGGCATATTGAGATATTGCCACTGAAACTCCTCATAGATGCTGATAGTAATATGCAAATCATAGTAAAATTGTCTGAATGCTCATTAATATTGGGATTCAGTGGGCGGAATATGTTTTGACTTCATCTTGCATTCTTTTGTTCTTTGCTGTATTTGTTTTGCCTCTGATTTTGTTATTGTGAGCATTTCCATACCTTTGTTCCTTTTTTAGTTCAGATCCACTGTGTAAAGCCAAACACATGCTGATGAGTTAAAGTTATTGTCTCGTTGTGAAACTGTTATTACCCCCAGCATGCATACTCTCATTGATGATATAATCTAGGCAATATCTCAGAGAATGATTGTGGAGTGCTTAAAGTTTTTGGGTGAACAAAGGGTTAGATGCAACAAATTTTCCATGTTTGGTGTCACCTTGAGTTTGTCCTTTCATAACTAATGTGTAGCATTAGTGTGTAGCACACATAAAAGCAAAAATCTCTTTCTTTTCATTTGGTGACGCTACAAAACGTGACGGCAGCAGCAGTGAGAAAAGGTTAGTTGTGTTTGACGCGCTGTGTGTAACTGCTTTTCGTCTGGACAGTGTCGCGGATGTTGGAACGAATGTTACGAGGTCTGAAAATGAGCCGGCACATGCGGTCTGTGTTCGCTGGAGGAGATGGTCCCCGTGTGTTGAGCGTCAGGTGCTGGACTTCTCAGTAATCCTCCGCTCTCTTCCAGCCTCGGGCCGACCTCCTTGTTCCCATTTTCATCATCTGCTTCAGAAATATGCTCCTGTTCACCATCTCTCATCCTCTTTTCTCAATCTCTACGATTTTCCCCCATTTACTGCACAGCTTTGCTTCACCTTTTCCTTTTAGCGTTTCCTTATTGCTCTTGTTCTTTCCCCTCCATTTCCTCTCACTTACTTTTTCCATCTTCTTTTTGCCCCCCTCCCCTTCACCCGACCACCTCTCTCCGCCTGTCCTCCATTCTCTCGCCTACTTTTCTAATCCTCGGTGTCTGTGTCTCGCGGTTAAAAGCCCTCAGCAGCAGCTGCAGGCCTGTTGTGTTGCTCTGCACCGTCAGGTCTGCTCAAGCTTTGGGCTTTTGCAACTTGCTAACGAGTTCTTTGTTTTTTCTGTGCTCTTGGTTTTTTTTTCCCCTCCCTGTTCTGTCTCTTTCATCTCTCCGTCTCTTCGCCAAAGTGTTTGCACTACACAAAACATGGTGTAAATTTGCTTCACTTCACTCCAGACAAGTCTGATCGCAGGACTTGAAAATGAGCAACAAAATTGGTGTGACGACAGAAGAGCGAGTTTGAGGAGAGCACTCTGAGGAAACAGAAAGTGTGAAAGCTGCAGCTATTAGGACTGTTGACATCTTACTTAACTTGTTATTGTCTTTAAAGGTCAGAGGACTTTGGCTTTTTTCTTTCCCTTTTTCTGTCTTGATTGTCGTCCGTTGTTGCTCAACCTGAACAGATGTCTGTCTTTCTTTGGGGAACCGACACTTGGTTTGTCAGTCAGCGTCTGTGGTCACTGGACTCAATTTCCTGAAAGGAGAAGTTTAGTTTGTGGAGTCATTTACTGGTTTATGCATAACGTGCTGCTCGGAAGTTGATTAGCATCCACTGTTGTAAAAACATTTTGATATTGGCCCTAAAGATTTGATGTTTCATACTGTGGGTTTGAAGGGTCTCTCGCTTATAAGTGGGGTGCACAACCGTGTTCAGAGTCTCGTGATGCACCACACTGTGCCGGTGTAGAGGCCTCAAACAAACTGAGCTTGACTTTTTACCCAGCCCTGCACTGCACTGGCCAGTCAACTTCATGATTCTAATGCTCAAGACGGATGGATTTAATGAATTTACCACGACATTACAGCTGCCCACCGTGGTAAATTGTTGCCAACCACTGTGCTGTGTGTGTCTGAGAGTATTTTGTGAACATATTACTTCCACAGTGTTTCATGAATCTGATTTTAACTTGAATTGAAACCTGCAGCGTGTCTACGTTGGGACAAAGAACAGGACATTTATCCAAACTGCTGCCTTCTACCTACACTTTCTGACTGTGGAGTAATATTGGTGTTTGAAACCTGATTCTTGTCTCTCGAGCTGCTTCATTCTTTATCAGTCGCTGAATGTATCTGTTTGTTTGTCGCCTGCCAGCTTTGGCTGGAAACGACAATCACAACCAAACATTGAAGCGAAAGCGCTGTAAATCTGAGAGCTTCCTGTTGGTGGTAACTCTCTGTGGTTTCTTCACTATAACCAAAACCTTTTCATATTACACATGGGTGTCGGGTCCAGTCTTTGTGTAACAACGTGGATTTCTGTAGCTGTACCTTTTCCATGCGCTTCAATATTGTTACGCCTTGTCTTGGTTTGCACACGTCCATGAGCAGTTTTCGGCAGTTATCATTATAGTAATTATGGAGCCGTGCTGAGGCAGAGCATGGCATAACTTTGGTAGCAGAATCTCTGAGGAATATGTCACATTGTTTTCCTGGTCCTCCAGTTCTTTTTAGTTAAGTATTTTCTGTTCTAATAGTCCTTTAGGGTTTTGTAAAAGGCCCGATTGTGCGACAGAATTGTGATGCGTGTCGCAAACTTTAATGATTGCAAGTTTGTGCAGAATTTACGGGGATCTGCTAAAATAATTATCAAAACATGCACAATTCTGGAGTCACTTGAACTCGGGCGATGGGATCAGGTTTGTCCTACTGTAAACCTGCAAATGTGTCTGTGTCCCTGTGTCGGTTTTGCTGTTGCAGTGATAGACTTTAGTGCTGGACCTCAGCTGTGTGCCGGCCCAGTATCTGGGCTTCCTTCCCTCTGTTGTCTGGTCTTTGTCATCCTTTTCCTCCGCCACCCTCCCTCTGTTCTTCTCTTGCTCCGAATTCCTGCTCACTCAGTCTGTAAAGGGACAGCAGGACCTTGTTGTAGTGTCCTTAGGTTTGTCATTCACGTCTCCTCTTGCTCCCCCCTCTCTCTCCACCGTCCACCTACTCCAGCCAGATGTCAGACAGACCCTCCCTGTTCTCGCCTTGCCTACTGAAGGATGGAAAAGCAGTCTTCCAGAAATAGCCCAGATAATTGCCCTCCAGTGATATGTTTCCCTCCTCAGTCACTCTTTGCGCTCCTCTGCTCCTTAATCTGTTGTTTCCCCCTTCAAGTCTTTTTTTCTCTTCTTTTTCAAGAACTTCTCTGATCCCTTTGATATTCTTTTTTTTTGGGTGGGGGGGAGAACAGAAAAAGGAAATTCCTGAGTGCATTTCCTTTTCCCCTCTAAGGGGAAGGGAGACAGGGCAAACCATTTTGGTCTGAACTGGTTTTCCAAAAATGTAAATTGTACCCACAGACTTCAGCCAGCACCGGAGAGAAACTGGGAACTCAGCAGTTTTCTGGCCAGATGCGGCTGCTGCCACCACTTATTCAAGGCTGTACCAAAGGAAGGGAGAGCAGAGCGGGTGGGGGGTGGGGGGAAGGAAACGGCTCCCAATTTGTTTTTTCAGGCTGGTGGAGCAGGTGTCATGAGAATGTCAAAAAGTCACTTGTGCATTCAAAAGAAAAGCTGCACAGAAACAGACAGACTGAGCAGAAGCAGCTCCAGTTAAACCTCCACCCACAGTGAAATGGAGAAGGAGGGAGCTGGATCATATTTTCCTGCCCGGCAAACTCGATCGAAGCGGATGTTTTTTCTGTGTTAGGGGAGGGTCTATAATTTGTCTGTGGTTTGCAGCCCCTCCCTGTTGAGCCTCTGATCCCCGGAGCTCCCTCCACCCTTCCTCCTGCAAATGGGCCGTTGGATGTTGGAGGAAGTTGGCAGCAGACGAATGGGACACGAGTATTTCACCAGGATTATTCTTTGTATTGAAGAAACTTTATAATGAATTTATATTTTGTAGGAAAATCAATTTTAAATCAGAAGGGAAAAAAATATTTTCTGCAAATTAGTGGTCATTGTATTTGGATTTCATCACGCACTCTCCATTATGGCCACCACAGTAATTAATACACTCTAATTAGTTTAGTTAAAATAATTACATTGTATATTTAGGTCTTTTAAGTGTTCCTATATATTTAGATATATATGTTGATACCTAATAAACCGACAATCTGTTTATCGCAGGTTCAATAAAAGCTCTAAAAAGCCCACTGTTTAGAAAAGGAATAAAACTGACATTTTAAAATATGCAAATAAATACATTTTGTTTTGGACTTTAAATGAGCTCCAAAGGCTCCAACGAAAACTCAGATTTTTAAAAATATGAATTTTCTGGCTGTTATTTTATGGATTGGGCCATACAAGGTTAAAATAAATCTGGTCAGATGAAGATTATTTAACAAGAAGACATGTGCGATTAATACATGACTGTAAACAATAAATTA
Source organism: Channa striata (assembly GCA_033026295.1). Lineage (NCBI taxonomy): Eukaryota > Metazoa > Chordata > Actinopteri > Anabantiformes > Channidae > Channa > Channa striata. Next base: position 20,864,323 of record CM065183.1, read on the forward strand.
AGTTTAAAAAGGTTGGGTTGTGAGAAAAGTAGAACTTTTGAAAGCCAGATATTTCCCATTTCCCCAGCAGTAGTGGCAACTATCCACAGATCTGACACTGACTGTTAGACCTGGAGCTGGCAGACAAGCACAATATCATCAGCACAAGCAGGAAAAAACAGGAAAAAACCAAACCAGAAAAAACACATCAGACTTGCTGACTGTTTGCTGCGCTCGGGCCTCCGTCTCCCTGCTCTGATACAGCTCTGCTTTAGTCTCCTCCATGCTCTGCACAGCCCAGAAGCTGCAAAATGCACGAACCAAGCCAAGGTTGCTGGTGACGTCAGAGTACACGCCTAACTGCCGGTCACGTGTTCAATCAAGCGTGTTTCACATTTGTGTCTTTAGCTTCCGCTCACCCTCAGATGTTCCGATTTTTCCCAGACCAACCCGTCTCTCATGAAGCACTGAGAAATAAGAGCATCTCTTTGATTCTGGACATCCGGCTCTGCTCGCTGCTGCGATAGCAGCTTTTCCTTCTACAGCCTCTTCATCCAAACAGCTTTCAACGGCCAAACCTTTGTTCTCCTGCGCACTCGCACTGTAACTAATGGGACAGACAGGGCTGGAATTTTGAGGGGGAAATCTAAAACTGGGCCATTTGGAGAACATCCCAGTTTTTATCCACAGCTTAGCCACAGAAAAAAGGAAAAAACCGCCCAGCCAGCAACTGAAAATGTTGACACTAAAAGAGTTGATGCTATTGTGGTAGTTCACGGCCTCACGGGGCTGAAGCGTGGCTTAGCAGCTGAAGAGTTTCCCCCGGAGCCACCAGACGGGCTGCCTTCAAACGGAAATACACACACACACACACACACACACACACAATACATACTCGTTCTTTTGTCTCGCTTTATCTTGACTCTCAAGTTGGACTCCGCTCTCTTAAAGCCCAAGATGATGAATTAGTTTCATTTTTGAATTTTTCCTCCCCGCTAACTTTTAGTGACGCCATCCTCCCCCAGCTATTGCCAGTTGTCAGCCAGTGGCTAAACGGCCTCCCTCAATCGCCTTTTCAGCTCCGGCTTAGTCTCATTGGCAGTAAGCTGATTAGGAACGAGCTGCTAAGCCCGGCAGAGACTGATAGCCTAACAGAGAGAGTCACAACGAAGTGGATGGATGAAGGAAGTGAGACAGATGAGAGCGAGAGAGCTAGTGAAAGGACAGAATGTGAGACAGGAGGGAGGCAGAGTGACGCATGTGAGGCTAAAGTGGATGGAAGAAGAAAGGAAACTCCAGGTTAGAGAGAGAGAAGAGCTGTCGTTATACAGTCGTCTTTGTCTCACTTTGACGTTGTGTAGAGAAGGACGGCTGAATAATCACCTAACAGAGGGCTGTGAAGCGTTACAAGGAGGAGCACCGCTGAAGGACAAGAGGCAAATAAGATCTAAAGTGTGTGCTTTCAGTTAGAAGGATGAGTGGTTGGGTTCAGGAGAGGACACAGGAAGGAAAAGGTGATGAAAGAGAAACTGTGAATACGTTTTTAAATTTAAAAAAAATTGTTGATGCAGTCAAAGATGAGTGAAAATGAAGGAATGATGGAGAAAGAAGAGGAAGCAGGGTTACACCTCTCTATTCATTAGCTGGCAAGAAGGAGGACCTCATCTGCACTTGTCAGTTCAAGTGTCTCATGCTCGTGCAAAAGTCCACATGATTTAATGGACTTTCATTTACACTTAAGGTCATTTTACAGTTCTGCATTAGGCGATTACGACACAGCTCCTGCACATAACCGCCATGTGTGACGTGGATTTGATAAAATTAGAAGTAGACCTCAGGGCTGTGGAAACCTCCAACTATGATCAGTCATCTGAAGCAGTAGATTGTCGATGGTAAAGACAAAGAAGAAAGCCTCAGTAATGCTGGTTTTTACCAGGCAACAATTGAATACAGTGAATGTCTCATATTCATTCATAACTCAATCCAGACCTTCCTTAGCACTGTACAGCTTTATACAAGTTAGAGAAAAGTAACCGAACGTGTAAAAATCTTACAGAAAGAATTCTGTCAATGAACGGTGTGTCACCATGTCCAGAGCTGATGTGGACTAACATTATTAGTAATTAGCTCCAGTGCTGTCATCAGTGGTGATCTCGGAATCAACATCCATCTACTGAAATACTGTATTTAAACCTGAAAGAGCTACGGCCAATAGTTGTCATTAAGGTACAAAAAGTTCAATTTAGAAGAGAAAAAAGATTGATTCCTCTTCTGCACATGTGTAGAGTCGTGGCAAAGTCTCAAAGAAATTCAAATCAACCATAGAGACTTACAACAGTCTCAAGAGAGTCACAATGACTGAAATGAGTCAAACTGACAGCAAAGAGATGCAAAATAACTTTAGAGATTCTTAACTATTGTAAAATGAAGGAGATTAAAAACGATTTCAGACGGAGTGAAAACCAACTGCAAAACCACTGCTACTGTAAAGAGGGGGACTTGAAAGGAGGGCAGATAGGCTTTTGTGTGGAAGGTTAAGAATAAAGTGAATATCAGAGGCCTCGAAACGGTAGCAGTTGAGGTTTCCTTAAATAAGAGGGAATCCGATGGATGGACATACTGGAAAACTGCTCTGAGTGAAAAAGGAAAAACCAAACGCTGCACTGATGTGGGCATGTTGTTTGGGATCAGTGGTTTGTAATGTTATGGGAAAGAAATGTAAAGGTCTGGGAGAACGGCATTCACATTATTCCCTCTCAACGACAGAGTTGCAGAGTTTAGATTAGAAGGCCAGCGCCCGGGAGTGTGTGTTTGACTAATGAAGAGCTGGATGCTGACGATGTCCTGTTGCTGCCGTGCCAGTGTTTCCTCCAAAAACAAAGCCGTGTTTGATCAGACAGCAAAAATGTCAGTCTGACGCAGACTAAAAACAATCAAAGGACACAGCTTTACATCAAGTGCCGACTTTCACTTTGTTGGACCTTTTAAAGCTTGTTTAAAATGGCGACGGTGGGAGATGAATGGTGTGAGAGACAGGAGGGTGAAGAACGGAGACAGTTTGACTTGTAATTCCCTCACGTGTTAATAAAACGGAGGCCAACGCTGCAGCAGTGAAATAATCATGAGAAATTGGACTGGTTTTGTCTGATGGAGAGAAAATGGAGCTGAGGGTTTTTTCACTCTGACTTTAAGAGCAGATTAGAACAAATACAGGAGGAAGAGGAGGAGGAGATGTGATTCAGCAAAAGAGGAGAGGAGGATGATCGGTACATAAGGTTCTTTTTGAAGAGATGAGCTTCTCGCCTACGGTTAAAGATTTCTGCTCTGTTCAGCAGACAGACCAACGCTGTGGGGGGAAAGAGGCATTCAGTAAACTGCAGGAGCTCTGCAGTTTTCAGAAAGTACAGGAGGGCTGGGTCTGACGGTGTAGAGTAAATCCGGTGTCTGTGATGAAGCTGATGATGCTCTTCTTCTTCTGCTGTGGATAGAGTCCCCATAAAGCGTGTCCAGTGACTGTGCACTGGCTCCTGAGAAACCTTCAGTCCAGCCATGATGTGCTGCAGAGAGCCTCCCTCTTTGCGCAGAATGACATTTTAACTTTGCTGTGAGGCCCCGTTTCCCTCTGTCACGTTGTGCTTACTCAGCAATGTTCTGCTGAAAACTTGAGGCACAGGCATATTTTGAACAGGTGAAGGGTTCCTGCGGGTTGAGGAGTCAATTAAATCCACCTGAGCTCAGTCTGATTGTGAAGTGTCATTGGAAGAAATCTCACCAAGATCTGAGCTTTGGAGCAAACAAGCTCAGCTAGAATGCTACGACGTGGCTGTTTACATGACAAGTTCACAGGTTTGATGCTAAAACATTCCTGCACATCTCTCCATGTGCTGAGATCGTTCAGCAGCTGACAGCAGCGTGTGTTGAGGGGTCATGGGGGGGTGATGATGTTTTGGCCCCATTGTTTTCCTCTGAGTTAATCATGGCTGCTGTGTCGCATGGCGAGAAGGAGCCACCCCCCACAGCTGAAAACTGTCACCATGGAGACAGAAGCTGCCAAATCATTTTGCGCCACAGGCCCCAGGCGCTGTTGACGGACATTTGACCTCTGACCTCCACAAGCCACTGAGTCTCCCAGTGAGCTCAGATTAATCACTGCTGTCACATAGAAACCAAACAGTTTCAACTGCAGTGGCTCAAAAGCTCAACACGTCCTCTAATTCCTGCTGCTACAATAATGCTGCTACTTTCCTTTAGATTGTGAAGATGGTTCGGGAGGAAAAAAGCTAATCTTTGCCTTTTATTTACTCGTCTAAAAACATGCTGAGCAACCAGACATCGAAACTTGAGCATAAGGAATCAATCGGTTATTAATCAATCAGTTTGTGACGTTTGAGGAGAGAAGTGTTTAGACCTTTCGCTCGCTGATTTTACAGACTAAATTGGTTAATTAGAAAATAATTGTAAGATCATTAAAGAATGTTTTAGTGCCATTTTTACAGGCAACACTGTTGAATAATCATGTTTTTAGTGTTAAAATTAAGAGGTTTTCATTGATTCTGAGATGCTTTCCTTGTTTACATGTTGTTAGAAAATGGATCTTAGGAATTCTGATCACAAGTGGATTATTGTCCAGTCACTTCAACCCCTCGCTGATGTGCACTGGGAAACATTTGTCCACTTTTTTTTTTTTTTTTTTTTTTTGCAATTCAAATGCTAATTCGTTGTAATGCAGCACGGACGTGGTGGTTGTTTTGGCACCAACAGCTTCGATATCCTGTATATGACAAATTTTTGCTAGCGACTGTCGGTGTGAACAGTCTCGCGTGTAAAATATTGAAACAAAGATTAAACAGTTGTGGGGTATTTATAATTTTCAGCCAAATGTTGCATTGATTAAGGAGAAGATTGACTCACAGATCTAACAGGTTTAAAACGGTTACAGCCCTTATGATTAAATGTATGGAATTTGTATCGGCAGAGACATTTTTTAATTCACTTGAGTACATCCGTAAAACAGCTGAATGTTTAAAAAGTGACGTTTGCCTTTTATTTGCACAAAAATGACACTTTTTTTTGAAGAATAATAGGCACTAGTTAAATTAAAACTTTAAATTGAATTAAATAAACAATTTAATTGAGACATTTGAAGCTTTCAGGCTTTTTTAGTTTGACAAACTTTTAGTTATATCATAAGCAGTAAATCCTACAACTCCCATAAATGAACCTGTGATATAGTAGAATTAATGAGCTTAAATTAAAAGCAGTAAAATTTCCCTCCCTCCAAAATGAAATTCTAGTTTGCATCTGCATATTGAAAAAAGCTGGAGTCACGTGAAGGCAGAGATGTGACCTGGATCCCTTTGTGTAGGAAGTTAGTTACACGTCCACTGCGTTAAAAACACATCAACACAACGCAGTGAAGGACACGGGCACTAAACCCATGTGACCACACGTGAGAGCGACCCGGCCGCTGCTCTCGCTTAAACCAGATGAATAAAATGCTGCAGGGAAGCAAAGAGCCGAACTGTCTGATGAAGTGGGAGCCGGGAACGTGTCGACTGAGCCGAGGAAAGTTTTCAGCCTGGCCTCGAATACTAAGATGATGTGATTTCCTGTGGATGGTGTGAAGCTTGTTCCACTGGGAGGGATTACAACTTTAAATGTTCACTTCCTTTTGATGAAAGTTGGAGAATTTCTGCACACTAATTAAAGGAGGTTTCCATGACCTAAATGTCAATAAATCCCCGATCTACGCCGCATACATCAGTCTGTTCTGCAAGCTTTTTAGCATTTCTACCACGTAGATTTGACTGAGGTTTAACAGCACAGCGGAGATGTGCTCACACACCTGACGGAATGAGAGCATTTCCATTTTTCACTGTTTACATGGCGCCAGTGTTAACTTGCATGATGCGTGACCCGATCTAAGTGTGGCGGTTTAGTTCAGTGGTTGACTAGACAAACAGCAGCTGTAGAAACTCAGTGGAGCCGTGTTCAGCTTCCCCAGAGGACCATTTTGTTACCATGGCACCTGAAAAAGATGGAGGTGTTCACACTCTATCCACCAGGCACCTCTTTTTTTTTTTTTTAACAGCAGCACTTAACAGATGCTTGTGGGAAACGCTGGTCATGGTTACGGCTGTTGCTAAGGCACTGTGGGGTTTGACTGGGAGATGTGATAAATGACTGCCTCCAGACCGCTCTGCTGGGTACATGTGATGCTGCAGATAGGATCTGAACCGATTCTCCGTTGTAAAGCTTCACAGTTTGAACCGTAATACTTTCATTTAGAACGTTCTGTTCTTTGGAGCTGATGCAGCAGTTGGTCTTCATCAGCACTAGTTCCTCAGCTGCGTCACAGCCGTTAGACATGGGCGACTGATGTGGTCACAAAAACTGCAGATTTTTTGCAGAATGTGCATATTTTGTCTTTTGATCTTTTCTTTTGTTTTCTCAAATTTTAATTTTCGTATACACAGTCGAACACATTACGACCTGCAGTGAAAAGCTTTTTGCAGCTGATCCAAAAGAGTATTTTTGTCCTGTCCTTTTTTTTTTTTTTTTTTTTTTTTTTTGCTTCTGTCTTCTTCTGTTGTCTGAGCTTTTTTAAACAAGAAATACTAACACTAACTTTAGAGGCTCTGACCCATGGGACCCCAGACTCCTGGGCTTCTGGGCTTGTACCCTGCAGACCTGTGCATTAATTCATATGTGAGCATTTCTCTGACATTGTTTCTTAAGAATGAGATGGACAGACATACATAATACCACAGTAAGACAAAATGCCTCCAGCCACAGCTGTCGACGGCAAATGTGGATAAAATGAGGAAGGGCACCAAAGAAAGATCTGTGTACAGATAACCACAGATCATTGTTCACGGTTATCCCTCTAATGATGACAGACGTGTAAAGACGATACTCGGAGTAAAGGCCAAGCACAGGAAGAAATTCAGAACCCGACCCCTGTTGGGATACGAGGCGTTTCCAGGCAGGGGAAGCGGAGGAGTCGCAGTACAGACGATTGTCAATAACGACATTTGTGTCAGTCAAATTGAGCAAGATCGGGCTCAGAGTCAGTGAGCAGTAGTTCCACCATCGGCATTAATTAGTTTGGGATAAAAGGCCTGTCTGTGTGGGTTTTTGTTTGCCTAAATTTACATACATTAGCTCATTAGTTTGATCTTTTATCAGCACAGAAAGACAAAGACGGGCATTGTGGTGAGCTGTCTTTCAATTTAAAAAAATATTTTTGTGGCCAAATTAAAAAAAAATCAACACCGACAATTGGTTCTGATGTCCACTTCTTCTTTGGAGTATTCGTTTTAGTTTTTTTCTCTTTTTATTTTTCTATTTCTGAAGCGTTTGTTTCCTTCAGAGAAGATTCAAGGAACGACTGTGTGAATAAATTCAGGTGTAGTTGGAAAATGTCCACACGGGCTCTTTTGTCTTTGGCCGCTTCCAGTTGGAGTTGAATGACACAGTGCTGGTTAAGGTTAAAGGGCAATTACACTGCACCAGATGCAGCACTACAGAGCCAGAAACACGGACGCCTGAAATTTGAGCATTATGTCAAATCATGTAATTGAAGTACTGACGTGTGTCCAAGATCAGGTTTTTCTCGAGTTACTCTAGGAAATCAACTGTGACTTTGTCACCACAAGGTCAGGCTTTGAGATCAGTCAAATGAGACTGTGTGGGTGTGTGTGTCTTTGATCCCCCACTCTGTGTGACTCTGATCAGTGTGTGTAAATGTGTGTTAAAAGCATGTGATCCTCCCCGTTTGTATGATCGGTGGCGTGGAACGCTGTGGTCCTCCCCTCTGGTCACACAGCAGCTTGTGACTGCAAACACACAACAGTCAACACTGCGTTACAACACACTGGAGCTGTTTGCAGACACGCACTCAACCCGGGCTTGTTTGCACGCTGCCCAGAGGAGCTGTGTCAGAGACGGAAAGGTCCGAGTCAGTGGGACCGGACAGTAAACGGACCGAACCCTGCCACCTGCCTACAACCAAGTCCATGTAATGCAAAGAGCAGCTCCCTGTCCGGTGAATGCACGTGTCGACATTTCCATCACACGACTGAGGGTGAAGAAGAGGAGAAAAAAAAGTTTGACTGGAGAGACGACAAGATTTGGAAACTTTTGACTTTGAAAGATAACGTCATTTTCTAAAGAAGTCTGATTTTTTTTTTTTTAAATGGTTCACGTTAAGCTGTTGGACTGACACTGTGTGTCTCCGTTTGCTTGGTTCATGAGTTAGAGCAAATAAGAAAATGGCTTTTTGTAACGCGTCAATGTCATAGTGTGTCGTTAACAGCCGCTGTCTCAATGCGCCGCTAACCTCAGTTCACACGACCAGTCACGTCCCCAAAATATCTGTGGGGTCAAACACAGGCGACCCTGAACGATGAGAGCTGGGACTTTTCTCCAGATGGACGGGATCTGTGGGTCGGATGGCCACGGATGGGTTATCATTAAATATGGCCCTGGGTGTGGCGGAGAGGGAATCCCCTGAATTGAAGCGCTTCCTTCACTAAAACCATTAAATTGACAGTTTGGGTGTAAAGTTACGGTTAAAACGCTTTACAAGCCATTTCCTATTCCGCCCAATCAGCCGTTTCTTCTACGTGAAGCCCTGCCACACAAAGAAACTGTTGTGGTTTTACTTGACACATTCATATTCACATTTTTGTTTGTACTTGTAGCTGGTAAAAAGCGATGTCATGTAATCTCCCAAACTAACCAGAAGGCGTCTGTTTACCCAGAACCCCTGAGAAAATCATATTCAAACCAACCCAAAGAAGGCCTGACAGCCACAGTGTGACCAGCCAGACCTGACCTAGATTAGCGCCACCACCTTGTTGCCTTGGCGGAAAAAAACACACTGTAGTGTTTCTTCTGCCCCACTAATGATGAGCAGGCACCACCACACAACTAAACCCAGCTGGTGCAAATGTTTTGGCCTCCTCTTGATTTAAAGCGCTCCAGTATGACTCTGCCACCGGCCGTGACTAACACCTCTATGACAGTTTCTGCTTAAATACGGACAAATTACAAGCTGGTAAAAGTCGAATTCATGGGAGAGCTGCATGGGATTGTATTAGACTGTCCAGGTGTTCCTAATGAAGTGGCCAGTGAGTGTATATAATCATATCCCCTGTGAATAGACAGTACCAGGTTACTGTGTGTGTGTGTGTGTGTGTGTGTGTGTGTGAATGGGGTCAGTGCTGGACGGATCGGCCAAAAGAGAAGAAAACACAATCAGTCCTTTTGGCTGAATCTGCGTCTCCTCCTGCCAAGCTGCACAGCGGCCCACAATGCACTGCAGCCTGAATGGACACAACTCTACACAATTGAGAGAGTGACTGTGTGAGTCTGCATTGTGTGTTTGAATGTGTGTGTGTGTGTGTGTGTGTGTGTGGGGCACATACCTCTGTATACTTGTGTGTACTTCTGTGTCTGGGAAAGTACTAGTGGGCACCACAGTTGCGTGTGTGGGTTTGTGTGATTATGGCTGATTTAATTGTGCTAAAGAGCTGAAGGAAGCAGAGCGTGTGTGTGTGTGTGTGTGTGTGTGTGTGTGTGTGTGTGTCTCCAAGGATCTAGTCCCCAGCTGGAAAATCGAGTTGGAAGCTCAGATTATTATCATCTTTTATTTACATGCAAGCCCATCGCAGAACTAATTTGATTCGACCCCCTGTTTGCAGATTATTCCCCGCGCTCCGTCTCATCCTTCCTCTCATTACGTTATTGATTGGATTATTGTATGAATAACAGAATTATTCCCTTGCATTAGTTTGTCTGTTTATTCACACAGAGCTGAAACACGGAGGCAGTAACTGGAAATGGGTTTAGAAACAAACCGACGCTTGTCAAGCTTGTAGAAACATCTCACCTCGACGCAAACGAGCACGACGACAACAGAACGTCAGGAAGACCCACAAACGCTGCAGATAATGTAAATGAGAAGAGTCGCAGCACGACGCTCCGTGATTACGATGTCTGTAACACAGGAGGGGGTAATATTAAAATAAAAATGGCTTTTATGCAGGAAAGGAATTCATGGGGGAAGTGAATGTGGTAAAGAGACGTAAGACGTGTGTGTGTGTGTGTGCAGCTGCTGGTTTCATCAGAAAATCTCAGTTTAAGACTCGGGAGACTCATCTTTAAGTAGCAGAAATGAAAATATTTGTACAAGAGGAAGGTCAGCTTCAATTTTGGCTCACAGTTTTGTTCTCTGTGTGTGAGAGGCTGCCGATTTGGACGACTTTAAAGGGCCAGTCTACACTTTTTTCCCTGTCGTGAGTAACCAGGTTTTAGGTGAACTGGAAAAGCCCTTTAAAGAAAGTAACTCTGAAAACCACAACATGGCCCGGACTGAGGAAGCTTTTTGAATGACAGCCCTCGTCATGTGGTTCAGTTTGAACCTTATCAGTTCTCGTACAAGCCGCAGAATTTATAAAGGTCAAGGCAGATGGTCGCCCACCCTGAGCCTGGTTCTTCTGGAGTTTTCTTCTGTTGAAGGGAGATTTTACTCTCCACCTTTGCCTAAGGCAAGAGATTCAGAAAGATTTGTCGGGTTTTCTCCTGTATAGTCTCGACTTTATTACATAAAGTGCCTTGAGATGACTATGCTGTGAATTGGTGCTAAATAAATAAAGTTGAATTGAATTAAAACTGACTGGAACAGCAGACAGTGGGTTATTGTGAGTGTACAGCCAGGCCAGCGAGGCTTTGCTTAGACCGATGGTTATTAAAATGGCTCGTAGCTTTTTAAACATTTTAAGTAGAAATATGTTCATAAATGTATCAAATTGTTTTGTTGGAGATCATGACCCCTACTGGGACACAGACTCATACAACAGCACTGAGATCAGAGAAGCGTTTACATTTTCTTGTCGTTCAGCTTGTTCTTCTAACCAATCCGAGAATTTCAGTTATTTCTACTTGATGGGTTTTTGACTTTTTATGTACTGTAATAGAACAATGGCTGGTACCTGCAGGCCTGTGCAGAGCGTGCCGTGGTGTGGCGTGGTGAGTGTAGCGGAGAGCAGGGCTGGGTGGAGCAGGGGCACTGATTGAGTCCAAGACCAGATCAGCAGGTTTTCATTGTAGGTCCACCGAGGCTCATGGGACCAACATTAATTCTGTAGGTATTGTTCCTGTATTCTGTTGTTTTCTTTTATTGAAAGGCTTCTTTTGCCTCACCCACTGGCTGGCGGAGTGAAATAGGAGCTTCTGATTAGGTCATGCTGGAGGCGTTCCCACCGTGCTACGAAAGAGACCCCCAAAACCTTTTCCAGAGGTTCCATTTTTGAGTCATTTATTGCAGCATTGTGGCGCTAATGGACCCTGTTGTTCTGAGAGTGGATTAGTGGTGTTATATTGATTACTGATCCAAATTTGATTGGAGTCACATGCCGGTCAGCGATCCTTTGGAATTAATGTCTTACCTCTTCTTCTTCTCTGCTTTCCCCATTTCTCCTCATCATCATTCCCACCACATCTTTTTCATCATCTCCTCCCTTGCCACTTTACATTCTTTATTCCTTTGTCCCAATTTTGTTTTCAGGCAGAGAGGGGGGCTCTGCCTGTTGCCACCCCCTCCCTCCTCCTCTCGCTGCAGTGTTGGGGTCAGGGCCCAGGGGAGCGAGTCTAGTCTAGCACATGTACGGAGCCCTGAATAGTTTGCTCAGCGGGAGCCGTTCGCCAGCCTGAATGGGATTTTCTAATGAGCTTTGAAAAAGAATGGGGTAGTGTTGGGGGTGAAGATGGCAAAGTCGCTGTTAGCCTCACCCTCCCTCCCCCATGTTTTCATGCTGCCCCCCCCTTTCCCCTAGTTAAAGCAGATTAATTAAAAGCTCACTCGCACTCTCTCTTATCAGTGAGAGTTGAGCACTTACTGTAAGCCTCCAGGGACGGCTCAGATCCGGGCCGGGTGGGCAGGGTAACGGGTGGGGAGCCTCCGGGAACGATGCTAATTCCAGCCAGTGGGGCGGTGGGACGGCTGCTTAGGAATTACCGTCGGTGGTACGTTCATCACTGATTATCTCTGCGACTGTCTAGGAAGAGATTGTGCTCACAGTCGGTGTGTCTGCCTGTCACTCACAGTTGGCTCTCATTTCACATTCACACCATTTTTTTCTCTGCTTCCCATCAGTTGCCTGGTGATTTGAGACAGTCGCCCGCAGCCAAGAGAGACCAGCCGTAGTAATCTTAATGAAATCCTCAACTTATATTGTGTCGACAGTAAATCCTGTAATAAAGACTGTAATGAATATATGTATTATTTGTAAAATAAATCGTCACAGAGTGTTAGTATTCAGCTCCCAGTTTAATAATTTACCATATTTAAAATGATGCAAAATCAAGACTCTGCAACGATTGTTCACAGCTATAACTATTAATGTTTCCACTTTCCCAAACCTTGTTATTTTCGGCCATTTTTCCAGCTAACAGCTCGTCTACAGGCTCAACCAAAGGGGACAGTATGGAAACTGTGGTACAAAAACAGGGGCTTCAAGGTTCGACACTCGAACTAAAACAGTAACTACAGCAACTAATGGGAATATTGAGGCTCAAAGTTCTAAATTGTAGGGCGTTAATCTGCATTTGTAGAGATGTATGTAGCTTTATCAATGCTAGTGATTTAGCATTATGAAAGACAAATGTCACCTGAGGATAAACCCCACTAACTTTTATCAAGTGTGATTTATGTTCAAATATCTGTTGACAATGAGCATTTTCACATGTACACGCTCAGTTTGATCACTTTGTGTTAGACTGACGGCAGCACGGCTGAATATCATTAACCCTCCTGGATTATGTAAGCCAGCTCCGCTTCACCTTTTCCATCATTACTTGGAAATAACATTACAATAACATTTATTATTGCAGGATTTTATTACTGAGTCCCATAATTAGGGGGATCTGTGCCTCAGTGTCCTCCTCTTCAAGCCTTGTAGCTCTTGTACTATGTGCCTGGCCTCAGGAAACAAACTTGAAAAACACGTCCGTGAGGATCAAGGCTGAACGGGCACCGTGTCCTCGCTGCCGAGGTGAACAATGAAATGTAATCTGAACAGAATGAAAGATTTTATTGTCTCCTAATGTCTGGAAAAATAATGTCAGGAAATGAATATCATTACTTTGGGGCTTTGAGAGCTTCATAAAATCTGTTGAGGACTTGCTGGCATTTCAGACTGTGCTCTGCTGTGAATAATGATCTTCATTTTCTACAGCAACATGACTTCAGGGTCGTGTATAGCCTCGCCATTATTTAAGATGGTGATAGGCGAGTCCCTGTGTTTTTCATGCTACAGTAGAAAGTGTTTTTTTTTTTCGGGGTTGCTAGGAAGGAACAAATTGTTATTGTGAAAACTTAAAGTCAGATGAAAGTCAGAAAATGACCTTTATCTCGGGGTGACAGCTAGTTGGTGACTGCTAACCAAGCAGCAGCTACTGCGAGCAGGGATTTGCATGTTGCACACAAATATTGTGCATGTTGAAAAACCGTCTGTTCATTAATATCTAAAGTCTGTTAACACCAGGCCGAGCGATTTTTGTGTTTTATTCTACAGCTTTTTTTCATGTCGTAGAATAAACATGACGGTTGCTAAGATGAACCTACTTTCCCCCGACGTTTCTTTTTGTAGATTTTGTGTTTGCACCCGACAGCAAGACTAATGCCTAGTACCATTAAGTGTACTCAACTGGCAATAAACAGAGTTCTGGTTCTGGTTCTGATGTGTCTAAATGGTACTACAGAGGTTGTTGGGAACATTAAGTCATCAGGCAGGACGAGACTCACCGGTCCACCGCTGGGGACCTTAACCAGCTGTGCAATTGTGACGCATTCTTTTCACCGCACAGATGAATGAATTAATATTTGTTGCCATAGATTTTTAAATTGGCCCAACAACAACTCTTTCCTTCTGATGATTGTACTTGGGCTTCTGAAATCATAAAAATGCTGGAAAAGAAGAAAAAAACAAAGTTTAGCGTTGTGTTGATGTGCTGTCGTGTGTGTTGCAGGTTGCAGCCGTTCATCACTGGGCAGCCCCACAAGAAACTGGCCGTGGAGCAGGTGAGCTGCTGCTGCTCTTCACTCCCTCTACACGCACTTCACGCCGTCACTAACTCGGACTGATGAGTGTCCACCCAGTTTTGTTCACTCAACACAAACGCGTAGATGTTTTTTCTGTCCTACTACTACACAGTTTGTCAGGAAACATCTAAAATTCTTATAAAATATATGAATGAAGTTAGTTTTTTACAAATTCTGTTTCAATACAGGTTTTTTTAAAAAGTGCCAAATCACAACAGAAAGTCGAGTTAAACTCCTGCACAAAGTGAAGACATTGTCCCTGTGCAAGTAACTGCAGGGAAAAACCACCTTTAATTCAAACCGTTAAAAACTGTAGGAAAATATTTCTCACAGATGATCTGACAAACCCGCTGCTCTGAATATATTAACGTTCAAGTGTTTGTAGTTAAAGGCACAAAATGGGTAAAAGTAATTTTAACTACGAATGTGAATGTGTTGAACTCCCAGCAAGCTACTGGGAAAAAAATGAGAAGCTGCTGGTCGCTACTGCCCGTAATGCCATACGGGAAGACCTGGGCTCGGCCCGGAGGCCGTCATCGGTTCCCACTGAGGAAGTAAATGTTTAAAAGTAACTCACAGCCAGTATTGTTTCCTTTTTAAAAAGCTAAGTATTTTGCTGAGACTGCTGGGCTCTGCAGTTGGTAGCAGATGTTCGTCAGACGGCAGGAAACGGTGACTGTGTCCAGGAGCAGATTATTACACATTTGGGTTCTAGTGAGCACTTGAACCCAGAGCAGCTCTGTGGCTCATCAGTATGTTTGAAATGAAACAATGCAGCTCTATGACCCAGAGGAAACCAGCATTTTAAAAACACACACACACAAACTTGTGGGATTTGTAGATCATAGGAACATTGTAAAATACAGCACATTTCCAAATAGTGTCTCAAAGACAAACGCGAAGCCAGAGGCTTTCTGTCTCCACATAATGAGGCTGTGACACAGACGGACAGCACCTGGAGACGGCGTGTAATTCCACGTCAGTGTCTTCTGGTGATCGCTGGGATCTCCTGCAGAGCGGACAGGGTAAATAAATGTGCAGTCAGGCCGTGTGAGAGGTGAACCACACTTTGCCTTTGTTTGCCCTTCCCTCATTACTCCTCGTTCACTCGCTTCCTCCCAGCAGGGTGTTCGCTGCTGCTGAAGAACTCTGACAGGGTCTTAAAATAAATACAGCCCTACTCTTGAACATAAAAATGTCTTAAAGGTCCTCTTCACTGCCCCGCGGTGATGGGCGTCTGTTGGCCGCTCGCCAGCTTTTCGATGAATCCACAAAGAACAAGGTTAGTGGTACAATAAATGTCCTATCTGCTTCACCAAACCCAGTTAGACTTGACGTCTTTGAACAGTTAATTTCCGGATGTCCTCATTCCGTCCATTTATAGCTTCACAGCTTTCAGGAGACGTCTTCACAGAGAAATAGGCCAGTTCCTAACTTTGTTTCTTAATTTGATTTTAAATTGGACCCAAATTCAATCACAGGTAGATTTAAAGGATCTGAAGAAGTCTGAAATTTTCAGTTTTCCTCGATTATAGGCAGCAGAAAACCCAAGTCAACCCTCGGAGTGCGTGTGCACGCCTCAGAACACGCGCTGCTACATGTAGAAGAAGCAGGTCAAAGCAGCAGGACTTTCTGCTCTGGGTCAAGATGAGTCACTGGGTCAGTGACTTATAGAAAAAGCAAAAACTACGTTGTGTGGCCCAAAAGTCGACTGTGACTCCTAAGAAACGTCCAAAGTCTCTCATACAGCAGCTGTGGATTATGTTGTAACGTTTCATACACGCGTTTAGTATGATTTGTTTTGTTGAATTCAGCTTCGCTTCACAGCAGCCTCGGCTCTTCTCCTTCCCCACATTCCTTCCCCTCTCTCCCCTGTTGTCCTCCTCGTCTCCCAGCCTTTGTCTCCCTCCATCATGTGCTGTTGGCAGCTCTGAATGGAGGAGCTCAGGGAGCTCAGGCTCTGTCAACCAGGAAGAAAACATTGCCACGAGGGGCCGGGTCAACAGGGCTTGTTACTTAGCAACCTCCCCCCTCCCCCTGGGAACTGGAAGCAAACGGCCGTCGCCATTGGCTGAAGACGCGCCTCGCTTTGCAGTTCCTGTTATGTAATGTTGGCGTTTCATTGCAGCGACAGGCCCAGATGGAAAAGAAATGTGTGTGTGCGCTTCGGTTGTGGCTTTCCAAGCTCTTTCTGTTTGATGCTCAGCATAAACTGAAATCCTTCCCCTTATCTGTGACCCAGCAATTAGTCTGTTCAGCCCTGAAGAAGGAAATGATCAGTTTACAAAACAGGAGGAGGAGTAACAAGGTTATTTCTGCCAACTGAGCTTGGCCCAGATTTTTCCTGCTGCCCTTTCCCCTCATCTCCTTCTCCCCCGAAGCACATTTAGAGATGTGGGAATTTTCAGAGGCGCTTGGAAACCTGAAAGGGCCGATGAGGTCATAGGAGTGTGGGTTTGGATGGCACACGGCCATTCTGGTGTTGGAGCTGTAGTCTGCTTATGATGGGTGGTTCTATTGGAAGCGGAGTTGTCCGGGAAGCTGCCGAGTCGAGCTTGTGGTAAAATGCATGATGGGCCGTGACCTCCTCATTCCCGAGAATGAGAATCCAGGACATGAAATCCTGAGGAGGGCCCAGTGAGCTCCGGTTGTTCAGCGCTCTGTTCATAAAAGCAAACAGATCAATGAGGCCACAGGTGATTACTTTTCTCAAGCGAAGGTTGATTTGAGGAGATGAACAGGACAGTGATGCTGCTTTCAAGCTAACCACTCGTAACATCAAAGTGCAGAGGTGCTCAGAAGTTTTCCTTGTTTTTTTGCTCGTCCATACAGGCCCTGAACTGGTTCTGCTCATGAGCAGAGTCCACGATTTACCACGAACCATAGGATTGAATTATGTAGTTGATCTGCTGAAAGTAAAGCCTAAAAACCGGACCTGTTGAGTAGTTCGCTGTCAAACATCTAAAAATCACAATCAGAAGAATCTTTATCGTTTAACATGTCACATGTACAAAGAAATGCCAGTATAACCAAAAGGCTGGTATGTCACTGCAGTCACACGCAGTTTAGACCTGAGTCCAGGTTGATTACGGTTCAGGTTCTTCCTGTCTGGGATTAGTTTAAAGATCCATCATGAACTGAGTCAGTCTATTTTTGTGAAACACTGAATGTGAGCATGAATTCAGCCTGAAGTTCCCTGCATGAGGAACTGCAGGCTATCGGAGGTCAACGAGTTTACAGCCGTAAACCTCCTGAGCGCTTGTGTCCTGCAGTCGGTTGTCACTTGTTAAAGGACTGTAACCCAGACACAGTCGGCTCGGTGTGAAATGCTGCAATATTTAAGCATCTGCTTCTAATAGGATATTTGTATTGAGGCGATATCTGTGTATAAATATGAGGAGTAACGCCTAATAGCTTGGAGCAACAGAAAAGCAGCTCTCCTGTCCCTCTCCACAGCTCTCTCGCCTCGCTCAGATCCTCCATCGTGACCCATTTAACAGCTCTCACCTCCTAATTAGTCTGGAGCACCGTGTTTATGCTGTTGTGTTTTCTTTTCAATTATTTTTTTATTTCCTCACATTGCCACCTGCGTTCACCCCCAGTTAATGAGTTATCCGGCTCCTGTGATGAGGAGCCTCTTTACAACATGGTGAGGTTAAAGTCAGCAGGGATCCAGTGAATGGAAGT
The DNA here is from genome assembly GCA_033026295.1 of Channa striata. Lineage (NCBI taxonomy): Eukaryota > Metazoa > Chordata > Actinopteri > Anabantiformes > Channidae > Channa > Channa striata. The sequence continues at coordinate 20,882,096 of CM065183.1, forward strand.
GAGCGGACAAATATAAAGGAAAAAGGGACTTTTTATGGTTCATATTTCAGGGTTTTTAAGTAGCATTTATCCGACTGTAGTACTGTTGGGCTTTTATCATAATCGTAGGATGGAAAGTGCAAAATGAATGAGAAAATGAGCATCAGTATTTACAGTAAAGGGACAAAGGAAGGGGAGAAGGATGAAGTGAGGAAGCAGTGGGTAGAACAAAAGGGAGAGAGAAAATACGGTGGGAGGAAAGGAAGGATAGGAGGAGGAAATGGAAAAACAAATTGGGAGGAGAGATGGCAGGGGGACAAGACGGATACGAAGGCCCCAGCAGGGACTCCAGCAGGCTGTTGCTGAGGAACAGAAATATCTCCATCACACTGTGGACCCTCCACCTGCTCCGTGTTTCAGCTTTATAATTAGCTGTGGCTGCAAGGACACAGATAATGTGCAGGTTTGGATTCTGTCGCTGCAGTGAAACCGAAGGTGTTTGGTTTCCTCTGCTGAAATGTAGATGTCTGGTTAGGTGCTTGAAGCATAAGGCAGATAGAAATGGATGAACAAGACACTGACGCCAACAGTCCGACCTGCTCGGTGATATCGCCGGCAATAAACAAATAAAGCCGAGGGGGAAGAATGAGAGCAGGGGTTGGCGTGTTTTCCAAGGGGAAATTTTCTTTGACATGCAGCGGCAAAGTAATAAAAACGTGTGGTTTAAATCAAATGTCTGTGCACATGTACATAAATGTGGATTGTTCATTTGGCAACATAACTATATTCATAATATGTTGAGGAGATTCAAGTCAGACCTCAAGTCAAAGTCGGGTGAAAAGTTTCCTCTCTGTTGTCTGTCAGCAAAGTGCTTCAAGCAAAAAGCATTAACATTTAAAATGTCTGTAGTTTACCAGGAAATGCTACAGGCCGTCGCAGTGGGAAGCTGTGGTTTCGGGGGGGTGCTGAGCTCTTTATTTACAGTTGGGGGCAGGAGGTTGTCCCCCTTCCCCTCAGATAAATTACAAAGTAACTTAAAGTCTGATGAACATTAGTCATTAGTTGTTTGCTCATATTTGAATTGAGGGGGTGGAAACATATGCTCGGTTCCCGCTGGACATTTGTTTGACTATTGGCCAACAACTGGTACAAGCCCCTCTGCTTTTTAACACATCCTTTCTGTTTGGGTAGTAAATGCACTTTTGGTCAGTGTTCCCTCGTTGCATCAGTAGCACACGGCGGGCGCTACTCAGCCAGACTTCAGGGACAGAACCTGCCAAAGTGTTTTTCCACTGCAGGGAACAAAGGCCAAGGTGAACTGTGTCACGGTAGATTGTGGTGTTGAACGTCACCGCAGCATCTCGCTGCAGATTCACATGCGGTTTAATGTGTTGAAGCAGAGCAGCTGATTGGCTGCATGCTACAAGTGACTGTGAGGCTCGTGTCGTCTTTATGCAACGTTTGACGGTTTGTGATGACGACTTCACCTATGACAATATACCGCGGATTTCATGCCAGACTGGGGATTATGGTTGTTGTAGCAGCCACAAAAATACAATTTAAGTTCCATTGAGACTTAAGAAATTGAATTTAGTTTTTTTTTTGTGCTTGTGTTAGTTGCACAGACATTAGTACCCTCATTGCACTCTGATATCCATGTTATATTCATATATATAAGAAAATGAATAGCCGCTCGTGCTAAATGATTTATTACTCTTTGTTTTTGTTTTTCATGCGGATGAGTTGTGGGAACATTCGTACTAAATCTGCCCCTGTGACATTTGTCTTACTGTCGTTTCCCCTGCTGGAAAATGGTCCCTCCTCTGTCCTGTCCCACCTCGACACCAGCCTCAGCTGTTTGTTGTTTGTTGTCCTGCTTCCACTTTGGACACTTCATTTTCAGCACCCAGCATGTTACTGGAAAAACACCAGTCACCTACAAGTGCCCAGGAGGCGAAGTCGTAACGGTTACGCACGAGCATTTGTCAGCTCAGCAGATACGATGTGAACAGGGTGAAATGCAACAAAAAAAAGAAAATCTGCTCTAATTACATTTTTGGCCCTACACTCGCCCTCAACGTTTTGATTTTAATTTCCCAGGCTTTCTATGAACTGTGAAGGGTGTTTCTGCCTCCAGGCTCTGATTAATTTCTGACCTGTTAGTACTGTGCAGGGTTTTTTTAAAAGCCCTAAATGAGATAATAATGAAATGTCTAGTATAGGCTGCATTGATGGAGACATTTTTTTCCTCCCTGCCTGCAGCTCACACCGTGCACTGGACTGTTATTTTTATCATTTTAAAGGCGTATGAGATCACATCGAGCTTAGATTTCCGAGGGGAAAACCTGTGTGTCACGCCGAGAAAAATATTAAATCTACCGCCCAACGCACAAACAATAATATATCCTGTTTGCCCAGGTTGCCAACTCCAACCCCCTGCCGGTGCCTGTGGAAACCTCCAACAGCGGCGTGGTGGTGGAGAGCGGGCCGGTCGTCTACGACGATGCCGTGGACGACTACGAAGATGACGAGGAAGAGGAACCTTGTGTCAGTGCCATGGAGCTGATGGGCAGCAGTGGTCAGTCTAGTTTTATTCAACCTTGATTTCTAACAAAGTCTGAAACTCACATTTTTATGTAGACACACAAATAACCAAAACAACTTCCCTTTAGTAAGTTAGTTTATAAAACTGAGATGGAACCAGCTAATTTCTGTGGAAAAAAACACAAGTGGCTTTCACATAGGGGTTCTAGAAACATACTTGGATTTGAACTAAATGCACGAGGTTCTGCTCCTGATTGGGTTCCGAGTCTGCAAATACGTCCACTGAAACTGACAGATAGAATAGTTCGGGGCATTGCTTAGCAGTTCCAGTGTTTTCAGTCACATCATGTGGCGTTTACTCAGTCGCAACATCGATTCTGGATTAGAGCGTGATCCTTTTCAGGCTCAGTGAGTCTTTGCAGTTCGTTTTCCCATCACTTAATTTAAATATTTGAATTGATGTGACAGTGGCTGCTTTATCACTTCTCACACACGTTGCCTGGACTGTGAAATGGGGAGAATCAGCTTTTTAATAAATGAACCCCGTTTGGGTCGAGGCTTGTTTCTGCTCGGACTCCTGGCACGTTTTAATGAGCCTTTAGTAAGATTAAATTCACTTTACATCACTGGACTTTATCGTTCTGGAGTCGGCCACAAATGGTGTCCTGAGCTACTTACTGATTCCTGTAGGAGAACTCTTACAGTATGTTCTTAGCGGGGTCACAGGTCGCGGTCAAGATTAGAAAAGCCCTTTGGAGCTAGTGTTCAGTGCAGTTCAACTTTATTTATATGTTGTCAATTCACAACACAGTCCAGACTATACAGACATTTAGAGAAAACCCAACAAATCCGCCTTGAGCAGCTACAGGCAACAGTGGAGAGGAAAAACTCCCTTTAACAGAAGAAACCTCCAGCAGAACCAGGCTCAGGGTGGACGGACGCCTGCCTCGACCCGTTGGGCTGAGTGGAAACATTGGGCAGGTTTGTAGGACCAGTAGTTCCAAAGCCAGGGACACCTGAGGACAGGGACAGACAGAGGGAGACAGAGACAACTAAGACTATTCAGTATTCAACACAAAGTAAATGTTGTCGTAGAGCTGAGGACAGCGGAGCAGAAGAGTCGTAGTAGAATCACCAAGTGTTTCACTAGTCAAATATTCATTAGAGGAGGTGAGACTTGAAACTCCTTAAATTAGTGTAAAATACTGTAATAATATAAAACAAACAACAAAGAAGCAAAAAGATATCAGATTAATTTCCCAAACTAATACAAAGAAGGTTTTATATTATCACTGGTATGAAAAATTCACAGAATTTGACTACAGAACACGACGCTGTTAACATGAAGTTACGACTCTATTTGTTCCACATGTGCCTCTGAAACAGATTTCAGCAAAACAATAAATAGTTCAGGTCTTGTTGGCTTTTATTCATGTACAGATTTCTGATTTTAACTTGAGCTGAATTTGAATGTAAGATGATTCAGCGCTTGTCGGCTGAAGTCCCCAAAGCCGTGTCCCCCTGTCCTTCCCAAATGTGCCAACTGCACGTGACACAGGGATGTTAAAGATGCTTCTGAGTTTATGATGTGTTTATGACAACAAAGACGCACTGGCCACTTCATTTCATGTTCGATGTGCTGCGATCCAGTACAGAGGCTTGTATTGGACTGGACAGATGAGTGAGCGTATATGGAACGTCAGGGTCTTTCTGAGTTTTTTTTTTTTTTTGAGGTTTATTTCGGCGTTGTCTCGATTATAGCCTTCGAGCCCCCTGGGCCGACATCCATATTGTGTGTTTGAGCTCGTGCTCGCGGCGCGCTGCTCTGTGCCCAACGTTTCTGTTACTATTGAATTTTTTTTTATTAGTTGCACGTCTCCAATGTGCTGCAAACAAAACACTGTTTCCAAAAAGTCAAATTTTACATCATGTTACACTTCCTGTACTCGTTTATCGTGTTTAGAAATTGAGCAGATTTTCACACGCGAGGACTCTCTCCTGCTGTGAGTTACACGTCTGAATTCTCCCAACACTGTCCAGAGTTGGTCCTTTGTGCTGCTTTTCTTTCCTCTCACCCTCTTTGGCACGTTCCCCGCCTTCAGCAGCGTAGGGTTCTGATGACTTCCAGTTGGGCTCCAGTGGCTGGTGAGAATCAAGTGATGAATATTGATCTGTGTGTGTGTGTTTCCTGTGTGTGTGTGTGTGTGTGTGTGTGTGTGTGTGTGTGCTGTGCGCTGCTGTCAGCAGTGCCGTGTTCTGTGCAGGTTTCCTCTCCAGCACTTTGGCTGCTCGATACGTCTTTGTGTATAAACTGGCCTGAGACGTGGCACTTGTGAACCTGTGGCACAGCCGTCGCTCTATATGAAACGGTGGCGTTCAGACGGAGGACGGGCAGGGCTCATGTGTGGCCTGAGAACGTCATGCTGAGTGGTTCTGACGGTGAAGCACTGGTAACTGTAGTGGTGTCCTGGGTAAAACGTGCATTCGGACGAGCGTAAACACATTCCTGTGCATGTCAAACCCGGCAACAGAGAGACTAAAGTCAGACAAAAGCAGTTCAATGCCGCGAGGAAGGCGCAGAAAGAAGTAAGAAGCCTTTCGATTGAACTCAGACCGCTGAACAAGTCTGACGTCGGAAAGAAATACCATTTCAGATTGGACTTTATTTCTTTTTTCAGGAGGATTTGTTTTCCATCTAAATGCCGATATTACAAAAAGCAGGACGCATCCTGTAAAGTTGAGGTGGTAAATTACCAGCTCATTATATAGTAAACATGACTTTAGTACATAAATCTTTTTCATAAGAATAAGTTTCAACATTTCATAGACAGCTTCTAAGGAAAACTCTGGTATTAGTTACCCATCCTGAAAAGTCAGTGCCGAATAAATGTGAAAAGGTTCTTACATAGACAAATACACGTCAAAACAAGTGAGATCTGTGTGGACCAGCAGTTAGCAGAGTCGACACGGTCCCTCATCCATCACCACTCGTTTTTGTGGCTCTTCCTCTCCAGATTACGGCTGTGACGGGGACTACGAGGATTGATTCTAGCAGTGGCCCACCACCGCTACTGTCTCCGACTCACATGGACACGCAATGGCTGCACCAGCAGCGGGAAGATGTGATGCCGACAGGAAGAAGGAAGTGATGAATCTGAAATCCCGCTGTGGACACGGTGGCTCCGAGCGTGTTCGTATTGTCTGGTCACAGGCTGTAGTGATAATACTGCAAAATCAAAGGTGGGAGGTTGATTTGATGATTTGTAGATCAGGAGAATTCAAACCAGAAGTGAGATGAAAAAACTGAGTTACATCCATCATTTCAACATGTAAATAACTAGTAAGTGGTTTGTCTAATAATTTAATGACCACGGTTACAGAGACGACGGCGTCTAAGGAAGTCACTTGATTTTAACATCAGTGTTTCCTGTGTGTGAAATCCTCAGGTACTGCTGACGCTGAGCTCTGCACACACACACACACACACACACACACACTACACTGTCTCTGCACAACAAGCTAAATCGGGCAGCATGAGATCAAATCCTTATCAGTATTTTAGGAGCCCAGAAAGTCGTCTGGTTCACATCAGTATTTATTAATGCCTTAGATGATTAGTGAACGCACACACGCTGTCTGCTGCGCTCGAGCCAACGTGTTGCGATGATGTTGCCTTCGAACAATTTCAGGTTATGAGCCACTGTTTGCTGAGAGGTTTGAGTAACTATAACGAGTGCGATGTTGGGATTAGTTGTGATTTAGGTTCTTAATTTAGTTTTATGTCTTTTTCTAAGAGTAATTTATGTTAAATATGCTTCACATCCTTTCCCAGGCCACAGAAGCATTTAAAGCCAGGGCGTTAATACATTCTATGCAATGCCATATTTTCCAAATGGCTGAGGCCCAGTCAGAGAACAGATCTATTTTCTATTTAAGCTTTTATGATTTTTTTTTTTTTTTGAAAATTATATTTGGGAGGTGAAAGAGATTATGGCCTTTTCACTGTGTTCACACACACCGATATTTATTGGGGCGTCTTGGTTTTCCCAGGGTGCCTCAGTGCTGCTGCTACATCATGATGTTCCATCTGCATCCTGTTGTGTGATTTTGCTGCTACAGTAAAGATGTCACTAAAAGGAAAAGATGTTTGCTTCAGTTATTGGCAAAAATGTGTAACAATGTAAAAAGTCTTTGCTAGTTGTATTCAAAAATCTGACAATATTAGCATACAACAACATTTGTGTCCAAAAAGCTTGGTGAGGCATTACACAAGACACACAGATTATTCAGACTTGAACAAACTTTATTGAACCACAGATGTTGCTGCTTTACCCCAAGAAGATTTCTGCTTGACTGGAGCAGGAAGACTGGACCCAGGTCTAGAAGACTAGTCTGTAGATGATCATTGCTCAGAGCTGTACCTGTGAAAGGAGAACACTTACAGCAATGTGCAGAAGGAACTTTTACTTCAGACTTTACTGGAAATTCTCTGTTTCCTTATTGTCAGCAAAGGGAACAAAAACAACGGATTGTCAGATGCAATTATTTTTTCAAACAATACAAATTGTCATTACGAGGCCACAGTTCAGACACAGTAGATTCAGTGACACTGAACATGAAGCTGGAGTTTGATCCAGGGCTCCTGCCCAGAACGACCTGTTTCTGGATTACTTCGAGTTGCTCCACATGACTTGGATCAGTCTTGACTTCTTGTTGGACATGAGACATACACGTCCGACATGCAGTTTTACAGTGATAGCAAAATTAAATTTTTGTATGACTCTGTCAAAAAAACAGAAAACACACATATTAATGGGAAAGTTCCATTAGTGACAGGCCCACATTTGTCACGTCCTCGCCTTAATGTCCAATGATTAGTCACAACATTCACTTCTGTTGTTGAACTGACCCAAGCGTGAACCGTTACTGAACGACACCTGACGTCACCCACCATCACGGTGGTTTTGGTCAGGAAACCTGTAGAGCCTGATCTGGTAGAGACCAGCTGTACAGTTTTACGGTTTTCTCAGGGCTTTGCTGCTTACAGACATGTTCAGTGTCTCCTGGTGTTTGAAGATACTCTTTGCAAAGATGAGTCACTCAGAAATGGAGGATATCTGAAACGACGGCAGCACTTACGTCAGATGATCTGTGCTTTTTCTCATCAGGGCAAACAAGTGTTGCCACCATTATTTCAACATGAGCCTAGAAACATAATCTGATGTTGCTTGTGAAATCCTCTCGGACTTTCACACCATTGTCACGTCAAAGAATTCCTGGTGGTAAGAACTAAGTGTTTAAAATATTCTCATTGCATAAAACTTCTGGCAAAGGACAGTCTGGATGGTTTTTTGCTGAAAACCTTGGCACTACATTGAAAATATTCCTCTGACCCAAAAAGCTTTTTCCCCACCAACCTGCCTGCTGAGAAGGAAAACCTCTGCTTACGGTCACTAAATAACCTCTAAACGACGCGTCGCCACTTCTGCGTCTTTTGGGCCAGATGGCGCAGCCACTACTGTCCTCGTGATGAGCTAGAAGGATTTCAGAACAAGATTACACACATCCAATGGTTTGCAATGTGTAGAATTTACGGTTCTACATCTGCTTATATTATATCTGCTGCTTATAATCAGCGTTTTGGGCCAGTGTGTCACGTGCTAATACACATGTGAACATGGATTCATGCAGTTTGACCACTTTGCCTAATTCCCTTCATAGCCTAGTAACGTTTCTGAGGGCTTGATCCAAACAGGAGGTAAAACGAGTCCTTCCAGGAGTAAGGCCTTTAAAAAAAATCCCACAGATCCCAATTACTCCGTCCTAACTGTTGTGTGTGCCTCCCTGTTACTTGGTTATCGATTGGCAAGAACCACAACCAACCACTTCCAAGACAAACAACGTCTTTCTGAAGAGCAAAAACTTACACGCAGGCAAACTGTAAAGTCACAGTTGGTATCTGCTGTTTTCAGCTTCTTGAGCAGCACTAAACCGCGACTGCTGCAATCAGCTGAAGGGATCAAGAACCCAACAGATCTGCTTGAAGACCAACAATCAGGTGGAATAATTTATCTGAAATCATGTTTTGTCACATGACTCAGAGCCTGAAGAAAAAGGTCCTTGGGCCTGATGAGGCCAGAATTCCAAACAGGAGAAACGTCATCCTCCCCACAGTGAAGCATGGTCGAGGAAGCAGCCCGGTGTGTGTGCTCCTCATCACCCAGGAGAGGGAGACTGCTCACAATTACGACACACATCCTTGGGGAAAACCTGCTCCTGAGTGCCTGGGCCCTGACCGAGGAGAACTGGTCCCTTTCTAATATCATAACGCATCAAAACATGAAAGCCAAGACGATGCTGGTGCTAATGGGTTTGTTAGAGCAGACGGGGGGCACACATTCTAACCACAAACCACAAACCTGTCCACAAATCTTAGTGTCAAATGTGAAGGTAATTTGGTTAAAACAGAACGTTTTACAAACCATTTATATCAATATTCTTCACAAATCTTGGCTCAGACTGGAAGGTAACGTCAGAATAAAAGGAGTTTTTAAACCTGTCAGTTTTGTGTCAGTTTGTTTCTCAGCTAATTTTGGACAGAAGCTTCACGCTGACGCTGCTGTGTCTCCTGTCAGTCTGGGGCTGGATTATTCCTGTCACTGGAAAATAATTCATCTCCCAAAATGTCTGAAAGATCTGCACCTACAGTGTAAATATTCTTAAAGGTTTCAGGTTTATCAGTCATCCCAGAGGTGCTGCTGTTTGGTGGCAGCTGGACCTGCTCCTCCACTTCGGACCAGCTGACTGTGTCTAAAGTCCCTGCGCTGGAGTTTTTACTGGATCCAGACTTTTTTAGGAGGGCGTGTACGTGTGAACGACTGTCTGAGTGAAACGCTGACGTCGACACCCGGATCATATCCTTTGAGAACCCTAGTGCTGCGTCCGTATTATGCACAAGCTCGTACGTGTATCCTGCTGCTCTGTGGCCAATCAGCTGGAGCATTAAACGTGATCTAGTGGGCGTGTTTGGGACATTTCCATCATTGAACTTCAAAATGATTGAACATTTTTGTATTAGTGAATTAAACACTCTTAACCACACCAGTAGAACTATCAGCTTTATGACTATGAAGTAAAAACTGAGAAGGTCTAACTTTGTTACAGAAGAATTCATGGCAGAGCTGCTGTATTGGATTGTAATAAATAATATTGCAAAGGTGGTCATAATGTTATGCCCTATCGGTGTATGTAATATCCCTCCACAGCAGGTCAGTGATCCCAGTTTGGCAGAAATACATTCCCATGAAAACCGCTGAATTCGACGGTTGTACCGACCAGGATGCAGCGATCCTTTAAAAAGTTTAAACTCTGTAAGAAACACAAAGACCAACTGCTTCATAAAGCGCCATCATTTGATCTAAATTGAATTAAATTAACTGTAACGTGACTTTTTAATACTTCCTAAAGTTGAAGTGTATCCCGTTTAGTCTTTGTTTTTAGAAGAGAACAACAAATCCCGACATCCAGTCAGCGTGACGGCTTCATCTGAAGTGTGGCTAAATTGGTCTTATTAACAGATTAATAGACGGTGTGAAAATGTCACGAATCAGCCTTGAGCTGTCTCCGGGAATTATCATGCCTTCATAACCAGCAACATCTGAACCCGTCATGGAACGTGCTGATGCCTCGAGCCTTCTGCAACAGAAAGATGTGAGAAACTATTAAATTACTCTGTGGACGGCTCTACTAGTGTCCTCTTTTTCAGGTTGACTTTTCTCCCAACGCGGCCCGGGAAATAATTTCATGCTTTATGATGCTCTGTAATTGTGCTGTCAGGTCAGCTTTCTCAGGCCCCCCTCTCAGTTTCCCACCTACCCCCTTCTCGCCTGCTCGCTCTTCTCTCTCCAAGCGCCGACTGTATTCAGCATTTGCCAGCTCACCCCCCCCCAACACACACACACACACACTTGGAAGTTTTACTGAAACTTAATCTTCCTCCAACACCAAACTTTCTCTGTAACCTTTGCTGTGCAGTTGAAGGGAAGACGGAGGCAGGAGGAATAAAAATACAGTTTGCTGCTTCGCTCTGCTGTTTGTGACCCCGCTGCCCCTCCACACACTGAAGCTACAGGCGGACGGATTCCTCCCGCCTTTATGCAACTTGATTAAATAGGAGTTTGCAGAGTTTTTTTTAGAGCCCTGTTCTCTTCAAGCTGAGCCAGACTTTTTTTTTTTTTTTTTTTTTTTGGCTTCCAGCTCAACTCTAAGGAAATACTCAGAATTTAAATAGAGATGTGATTCCTCCGCTTCCTCCTTCCCACAACTTCCTCTCCTGTCCTCCTGTTTCCTGTTTCCCCAACTACAAAGAAATGTACATGTTTCCTCCTCAGGTGCTTCTGTTGTCTCCTCCTTTCCTTTCCTTTCCTCACAGCATTCCTCCATCCAACAAACTCATCACTTTTCATTCCATTTCTGCTTTTAATCCATCTCACGTTGCTTTTCACCGTTTTGCCTCTTTGTACCATTTCCACCTCTATCCCCATTTGATGTCTCTTTCCCATTTCTCTTTATCAGAAAGTAGCCAAGCAAAGTTAAACTGTGCGACGCTACAAACAGTAAAGTCTCGGCTGTGTAACATGCAGGACTAATAGCTAACGTGCTACAAAGCATTCTAATAGAAACTCCAGAGCTCGGCCCGAAATCTAAAGCTGTGATAACCTGTCAGAAAGTTACTATTATTATATCACGAGAGAAGCTGCACTAAATGCGTGAGCCCTGAAATGAAATCCGTATTAAAGTTTTTTTAACGCACCAAACGACACCAGCATTTTTAACGGTTTGCACATGTCTGCATAGCTCCTGCAACGTGTCCTTAGCCACAAAAAACGGTGGCGAGTGGCAACAAAAAGAACATGGTAAGAGACATTTGTTCCAGTGTCTCACGGCTGACTGCAAACATCTCTCTGTTCCAATCCACCCCGACCCTCATCGTGTGCTTTAATAGAACCTCTTCATTCCCATTTTTGTCTAATTCTCACTTACGTCCTCACTTTCCCAGACTGACACCCTCGGAAAAATTACTCATCTGTCAAATGTCTAACCTCTAAAACTCTTCACAACCTCTGAAGGTCTTAACTGAAAACTGCCTCACAGAGACATAAGTACCAAAACGCACACACACGTTTCAGTCCAGGCCGCTTTATGTCCTGCCAGAGCCATTTGCCTAATAACCAGCCCCCTCCTTCTCTGCATGTTTTCCTGCGTCAGCATGTCAAACTTGCCCCGCCCTGATCTGCATCTCTCCCCAAACACCGCGGCCTCCTTCCCAGCCACCTCCCTCACCCCAATTATTTCCCGGGACCTCGGCTTAGGCGGATTCAACCACCCTCTCGCTCTCCTTTGTAGCTGTGCTCTTTGCAAACCTTCGCTCTGCTGCAGGCAACACCGTCCGTTGTGTAATAAATGCACAGAGGGGTTGATGTCACCCACAGTCATCATCAGGATGAATGCCCCTGACAGGTAGCTCAAGGGGGTCCCCAGATACTCTTACATCATTTATGCTGTACACAATGGTCCGTGGGGGCTTCTGAAGGACACAACCGTCATCGGGTTTAGTGAAGAAGTGCAAAAGACTAAAGACCCACTTTCTGTGAACTGTCCCAGCCAACCTCGTGTGGCACACGAATGATAAAACTGGATCAAACCGTTAAAGTACGAGGTGTGCTCTGCACTGCAGGCAGCCAGAGGGCAAGAGAGGAGCAACCCAAAGCAGTTTCCACGCTGGGATTGTTTTAGTCGGCGATCACAAAGTGGCCTGGGTCTGATCAGCAGGTCAGCGACGGTCGCCCGTATTCGGATAACCTGCTAATCTGCGAGGTCGGCTGCCGACGTGATGTTAGGGAAACAAATGGAGATCAGTGGATTCTGCAAAGCCTCTGAATAGATGCTGCTGTTACCACTGTAAGTCATTTCATCATTTAACCAGGCGAGATAATTGAGAACCAATTGTCATTTACAATGACAAGGTGCAGCATGAAGGGCCGATACAAAACTATGATTCAAAACTCTTGACTTGCAGGAAAAGCATACAGACATATCAAACTAATACAAACATTCATAATACAAAGCCGTATGTGTGCAGTGATGCAAATTTATCACTGGATAGTTAAAATATTAGTTTAATATAACACACAATCATGAATTTTATTATTAAAACCATAAAACAAAAGTAGCTGAGATGATACTTAGATGTCAACGATCTTATGGCAGAATTATGGACCATATCTGCCATATGAAGGTTTTAATGAATAACAATCTGCAGGATCAGTAAATGCCCCAGAATTCGACAATGTGTGTTAACATGACAACAACAAGTGACCAAACCTCGGGAACAGGAGATAAAGTTTGCTAATTATGACAGAATGCGTGATGAATTTGAATTGAAATCGCCACACTATCGCTGCTTCACCAGTCTCTCTTCTAGAACCGTGTCTATCTTTTTTAAAATCATTCAAACCTACAGGTGGGAAAATCCCCGCACACTTTCAGACCAGTATTCCCGTGTCCGTTCCTGTTTGACAGTTCTGGCTGTTAAGCAGAGCGGATTTCAACTCAAACTCGGATACATCTTCAATAACCAGCTAAATCTCTAAACATCGCTTTTCCTGCTTTGGTCTGGAATCCTTACAAATCCTGCAATTTTCTCACGCCGACAGCTTTTCAAGAAGCTTCATGAGGGGCATCGTCGGCAGCTGGAGGGAGTAAATGTTGAGCTGCCGTGAGCTTTGGGTCAGACGACTTCATGACGACCAAAACAGTGATTTCAATGAGATCTCGGCACAGTAGTAAGTCCAATCATGGGTATAACAATAACTAATCCAAGCATGATTTTTTATTTTTTAGTTAAGAGGAAACAGGATATTTCCAAAGTGACTGGCTCTCCCCACCTTATTACTCAACGAATGACTATAAAAGTACCACAATATTGCTGAAGTATTTTTGTAAATGAGTCAAGGAGAAGTTTTGTTCATACAAATAATTAGCGGATCCACACAGGACAACTGCTCATTCATATTTTACATCAGATATATGCTCATGTTTTCCTTGAAACAGAGTAATGAGGGATAGTAGTTAAAAAATACCTTTCCCTTTCTGAAGTGGGGGCACCCCTTTAAGACCCCTTTAAGACCCCTAAACATCAGAGCGGAATGAGCTCGGTGATTCGTCTGTTCACATTTAAATGCTAATGCTAGTGTCACAACACACTGTCGGCATCAGTACGCAGCCTCCCGCTGTCCTGCCCGGCCAACCCGTAAATGTGACTTGGAAAATATGAATGTGAAAAGGTGCGACTGTCCTACATTATCTTAACATAAATGTTAGATGTCTGTCAGTTACTTTGACACTAGTTGAACTGAACCGGCGGTTGTGTATTTGTTCTTGTAAGGAAGATGTGAAATAGTAACAGTTAAGCACCATTTGCCTGGTTTTCATCATAAGATTTGAGCTGATCTTCACCACAGTCACAAATATCCACAAAGACAAGCTCCGATCCAGCCGAACCCGCCTTTCATTAACTGGGCCAGATGTTCCTGCATTTACTGAAAGAAGACGAGTTCCCGCTGTGAGAGGAGCAGTTCAGAAACACACACTTGACTTCAGCCTTTTCACACTCGAACAAGAGTCACAATTTCTGTGACAATAGATCAGTTTGGCAGTAGAATCCTTGCAAGTTACGGCCACTGGCCCCGGATTCTGCAGAAATGAGGGTGGGAAAACGCCACGGTGACGCTGACGATCCTCCTTTGCTCGATGCTGAGTGCTACAGAGAGCGTGTGCTCCACGAATCGGTCTGAACAGCAGACAAAATGAAGAAATTAGTCTTGGCTGTGGAGCCGTCCAGCCTCTTGGCTCCACGGCCGGGCTGAATCTGCCACCGCTGAGCGCCCAGCTCCTGTCGTCCCCCGGTTCCCAAACATAAATCCTTGACAGTTTTTGGCTCGGTGTGTGACTCGGTAAATACATGGAGCAGAAAGGAGGCTCCAAGTTGTTTCTGTGCAGCCACAGATGAGTTTGGTGCTCGTCTGTGAACTCTGTTTTGATGTATGGCCCCATCTCTGTAATTTAATTTATTAAGGAATAACTGAACCCCCATCTGTGGAGACAGTCATCTCTCTCACACACACACACACACACACACACAGAGCTGGTATTTGCATACAGAAGCAAAGGACTTAAACTCTCCTGCAACTTGGCCCAAACACACGAACAAATGCCTAAGACGTGTATGTGCAGGACTCGAACACAGAGTCCACACACTCGGAGACATGTCCAGAAGCAGAAACAGAAGAAAGCGCCTGAGTGAGCCAGATAAAAACAGCAAGCAGCCAAAATGAAAGTTGGGATCTAATTTGTGCATCCAGCAAACACGGAGCTATTTTTATTTCTTTTTTAAAAGTGGACTGTGGTGGTTTGAAAAGTATTTTTATACATCTACATTATATAACTGGTGTTCAACAGCCTCAATACTAAAATTGTACATCAGCTTCCAAATTCAAATCAAGGTTTAAACCTTTTGTTTTGTTTATGCAAAGACTATTTCAGGCAATTTAGTGCTTGTTACTGAACGAATCTAAAAAAGGGAAACTGAAAGCAGTGATTTCTGCCACAGCCTGAGACGAAACATAATCGGATGGACTTTGCCCCACACACACATGTAGAACACTAGTGGAAATGAGCTTTATTAATAAATACTGAAGAACACGAAACACGCCGGAACATGCTGACGTGTATTAAAGCGAAGCTGCTGGAGTTTGAGGATCCACTTTGTTCTAGGTTTGTGAAGCCAAGAGTTTGACTGACAGCGTCTACACCCGTTTGAAGACGGTGTGTGTTGCAGTCACCTGTCTGCTGGTTTAATCTCAATCCAATCAAGCACCTGCTGGAAAAAAGAGTCCGATCCATGTGGGCCCCACCTCGCAGGACTTCAGGGATTTGCTGCTGATTGCCTGGTGTCGGTTGCATTCAGAGGTCTAGTCTGATCCATCCCTTGATGGATTACGGGGACTTGGTCAATATTGGGTGAGTGTTCATAATGTTACGGCTGATTGGACTATGTAGAACTTTTATTCACGTTTTCTCTCTCTCACACACACATGCAGGAAGGACCAGGAGACCGACCACTGACCCTGTGGTTCCTAGACAACTGTTCAACCCGCTGATCCACGGCACTGTTGCAGACATTTATAGCTGATCTGAGTCTCTGTGATGTGGCAGGTGTGTGTCTGCGTTCCCTCCTCTGTGATGTGTCCTGAGCATCGATGTGTTTTGTGTGTGCACCTCCTCTGTTGTTTTGTTCTGTTGCAGCCCTGTAATTACCTTGAGTCAGATCTGCTTCTGTAACACAGGTGGGAGACACAGAATTTAATTACAGGGTGGAAGCTGTCTGCAGCCCACCTACGTGTGTGTGCGCGCACAAGTGTGTATGTGCATTTAGTGTGTGCTTGCACCTGTGTGTACTTGTATCAGTTAGTAGAAAAGTGTTGCTCTTGCACAAACTGTACATGAAAGTTATGGATTTGGTTTCTGCAGTTGTGGCCGTTTTTTCCATGTTTTAGAGACACGAGCAGGTTCAGGTGTGTGAGGGATGATGATGGGGGCGGGTGAGCCAGCGTGAATGAGATTGAAAGTGACAGAGGAAGACAAAGGGGGGCGGGAGGGAGAGGGTCTGGCTGTGGAGCAAGGTGAACACCTGGCACCTGATCAGAGGCAACGTGACGGAGATTAAGAAGTTGAGGGGGTGTGTTCTTCACGTCTCGTCTCTCTTCCACGTCAGTTTGGGCTTCTCCTTCGGATGTGATCAGACAGCAGCTTTGTTCTTCTGCTCCAACACAAATTGCAACTGTGAGCATCAGTCATTACGGAGCTTAAAGGTGTGCTTCATCATCCCTGTTGCTAAGCAACGTAAAGTTTGACACCTCAGAAGCTGTCTAATTAGCCTCGGGGGGGCTCGGATTTGCTTTCCAGAACAATATTGGACAGCTTTTTTCTGCTTGTGCTGGCTGCTGGGCCCAGCAGAAAGATGTCAACACAAAACCAGCACCTGCTTCAGGTGCTTGAAGCCGCAGTGGAAACCTGTTGCCAGACGATGATGTAACGCGATGCAGCTCAAGTTTAACTCTGCTCTTCTCTGTGTTGCTTCTGTTGACTCTGTTGCTATGAGGCAAATCCTCCGGCACTGGGCCACGACAGCAGGTCTTTAATATTACTCACACGAAAGCTTCAGTCTGTGAGAAAGTCTCTTTAGGGAAGTACACATGTAAAAAGCAGATGCAGCTTAAGGACCACAGCCTGGGACAAAGAACCGCTGAGCCACACGCCAAAAAAGACGAACAAACAGTCATTTTAAGTTGTCTCATGCTTTAAACCTCTCCTCCACAAAGTAAAGTGATTCTTTCTTAATTTAAACGTGGTGGAAACTGGCTGTTTACTTGAATTACCCTTTGCAAAATGTATTGAAACACCGTCGCTGTTACGCGGTGGCTTGCAGACTCGGGATTTGATTGTTGGATCCCTGATGGAACGTCCATCTATCTGTATTGCCTCGTTCACTTTCCAGCGTTCACACAACCTTTAACAGAGAGCAGCTGAGTCCAGTGCCCCCTGAACGCTTCCTCTCTGCTGTGATTCATCGCAGCTTGCTCCTCTCAAACTCCTGCTTCACTTTCAAGGATGAGTCAGAGGAGATATCAACACTTTTGCCTCTAGACAAAGTCGAGGCGACTGTCACCTGACCTGCTTCCCGCCCTCTCAAACTCTTTTAGGCTGTGAGTTTGGCCTTGTGCTGTGTTGTTCCGTCTTCAGGCTCATGTTAGCTACACATTAACAGCATGGACATATCACATTTCTTTCATAAAGACGAGTTAGTGACAATATTATGATGTGGTACAAACCTAATCAATGGTTTCAATTACATTAAACATGCCACATTTCAGCTGAGTGATGACATGTGATCTGTACATGTAATAATGAGTTTCATAAATGCTGGAACAATAATGTTTTTTGTCAGCTGGCCTCTGTACACCACCACGCCTAATTTGAAATGAAACAAATGTGAGCAGAGTCGAGACTTTCAGCCTATTTCAAGTGGTTTGAAAAAGTTCCATTCAGGAATTACAGCGTTTTCCATCCACACAAACACGTTTTTTGAGAGTAGCAGGATGAACTCTGAATCATACAGGGCTGGATATACTGTCGCTTCAGATGAAACTCAGCGCTTGATCGTGTCCGTGGGTTCCAGACTTCCAGCAGTCACTGGCAGCCGAGGGTTTTCGTCCAAGTAGTACAAGGAATGAATATGTTTGTAATCATGTTAGTTTGTTCCATTATTTATGAGCCACCAAAAATGGGTGTGTGTAATGAAATGGCGGCACTTCCTGATTGGTTAATGCCGACTAATGTCCAACCCCTTCAATTAAAGCTGAGCGTTTGGACTTCACTCACCTATCAGGTGTTTCACTTTAACTTGAATGTGGTGACGTGGTGAAGTACAGACGTATAATGCCATGAAAATCATATCATATTGCTCTGTCTTGCCAGGGCCAGTACATGTGACAGATCACGTGTTTCACAGGAAGAAAGATGATTATTAAAACTTGCTCTACCAATCATCTTTATCATCTAATTGTGAACTAAAACCACTAATTTTGGAACAACCTTCATATTTCCTCCACATTAGCCTGACTTTGTTTGATCCTTCAAAGCCTTTTGAAGGAGCTTCACTTCGCGGCCGCTCCCTCGGCCTGCTGCGTTATTGCCAAACTCGTGGCCTGGAAACGTTGCCAGTGCTGCAGCCCATTATTCCTCTACTGGTCAGTGATCTCTCCAATTCAGAAAGGATTCAGTCACATCTCAGCACAAAGCTTGAGTGCTGAATATGAATAATGATGTTTTGATATTTTCCAGGCAGGAAAACAGCAAATTTTTTGCCTCATTCAATTTCCTTGTGTTTCAGTTCTGGGACAAGTTGAACCAATAAACTCAGTGTGATTAGAGAACTGGCTGTGAAAGGATGGAAGGAGTTTCTGATCGGACAAGTTTTCAAGACAGAAACATTTGGGGGATTAGTTCTTTCTCATGGCAGATTATACTTTCACAGTTATTAGCCTGCACTTTTAATGTGGCTGAAGCTCGTCTAAATATTCAGATCTGTAAACATTTAGCACCAGAGATGATGATAAACCCTCACAGCATGTCAGAGGAACAATTACAGTATTAGGTAAAACGGCTTTGGTCCGAGGCCATGACTGAATGTAAGACTCACCAGAATTGAAGCGCTGATGAACGTGTTGTCCAGTTCACTCGGGCAATAATAAAGGTTCAAAACGTCAGTGTTTGGGGGAAATTACCTGCATTACAACAGCCCACAGAGTAAATTCATGATAACACAAGCAATTCCATCCATGTAACCTCGGCTGGTTTGTCTTTAACAGAAATGCTTCATTTATTTAAATTAAAATAAATTATTCACTTTTGTTTGGCTTTGACAAACTACCTGTGAAAGTTACAGACATAAAACCCGCCATAAAAAGAGAGACATGAAAACCCTACAAATCAACAGCGAAGGAGGAACTGATTTGTCTTAGCAACAACAGAATAAAACATGAATTGGGAATTATAATAGAAATATATAATTATAAATATAAATCTGTCTCTAAAATGAGCATGTTGTAACTAAAGGCCTGTCTGTCACTGAAGGACATAAATGACATGACCAGTGTTGAAAAAAATGATGGAAACTTTTATACAATCTGCAAAACAATTTCTTCCACTTGAGCAAGTCTGAGTTTAAAGCAGCTGAGGTCTGTGTGGAGTGTGAGCTAACCAGTTACCACTATGATTATATAACATACTCCTCATAACCAGTTATAAACAATATGCATTTGTGCATTTTGCCGCTTCCTCAATTTTCTCCAATACACACAGTGTATAGATCATAAATCTCTGAAAGTATTAAAATGACTAACAAAACGTTAAACGCTGCTGCGCTCAAATCCACGTCATCCTCGGCAGGCGAGTTTACGATCATAGGGAACAGTAAGTTCATCCAGGAAGCTTTGGCTCACTGAGTCGGCCTGACTCCCTCCATCCATCCATCTGCCCCCTCCCCTCCTACTCCCCTCCCCCCCCCCCCCTCCTCCATCTCCCTGTTGCCCTTCCATCCTCCATCACTGTCACTGCTGCCCTTGAGGACAAAGATTAGACGAGCGCAGCGCCGGGGCTCTCTGTCCGCAGCCCCCGGTGTTGTTTCGTGACTTTATCAGCAGCTTTATTGCTTAGAGCTAATTGTTGTTTCTGCTCCAGATTTCCATTCGTTCAAACTGTGTGTTTGAACCACGTGCGGTGTATTATTTCCAAGAATGGGTCACTTCCTGTCACAAAGTTAGTGCTGAAGAGATGATAGAACCAAATATGGTGATGTCATATTACTATTGGAATATGTATTCCAAGACATTTCCAAACTACTACAGCTCAGCTAAACGTTCACATCAGCACAACATCCGTCCTTCTAGAGCCACTCCCTGTTGCATGATAATACATTTTTGCAAACAGCTGCCAAGGTTTTCACCAGACATAGACCTCACCAAGCACCAGTCTTTACTGGTTTACTAGGCATCAACTCATTTTAAGAGGATTAAACACCGGGCAGGGACGTACATGAGCAATTTAAGAAGATCTACACTTTATTTTCTAAAAAATCCATTTGTAGTTGGATAACTGATTTGTAAGTTAGAGCTGAAAATATAGTTGAAACTTGCAAATTTCACGGAACCTTTAGTCTGTGCCCAAATATGATTAAAAATAATGATGCATTTACAATTGTTTGAATAAAACCAACAGAAGATAACAGAAATACAAATGTAGATGTTTCAAAACTTGGTCTTTCTGGCGTATGCTGTGTCTGGTTTAGGTTTGTTGGATTTGCAAACGGCTGCACATGTATTAACAGACCAAACCTCACACGTCATGTGTTCACTCTACAGTCATTTACCTGACATGGAGCATTAGCAGGCCACCAACCAAAGAGGCTGAGCCCCAGTAAGTCAGTTAGTTCAGTGTACATGGATTTTGGCAGACGTACACACCCCATTTCTAACGGCTTCCTGTCTGTCTGTCTGTCTGTCTGTCTGTCTCTATCCTCCTCCTCTATCCATCCTCTGCGGCTGCAGCTGTACATCCAGCTCCGTTCTCTCCGAGCAGATAAATCATTCATCCCCAGGTGGCCGGGCACTCGGCAGCACACGGCCCCGTTTGCAGAGCCGAGCGTTACGAGCTGCGTCCACATGACCTTGTTCTGACTCTGCAGCGAGCGGCCGGGTGTTCTGACTCTGCGGCAAACCACCTCACTTCGCCTCTCAGTTTCTGCACGAGTTGTTCTTCAGACAAAGACCACAGAGGTTCACGCAGGCCAGATGCTGCCAAGTGGGATTCTGGGCTGCTGTGTCATGAATTAATGATCAGGCCCCTCCCACCTGAACGTTTGGCGTGTCGTGGGCAAAGCGTTCAGGGGCAGCAGGGCTGAGAAACACAGTTTTTCAGGCCAAGCAAATCGTAGAAAACCAAACAGCGTCGGCTTTATCGGAGAGCCGAGGCGATAATTCATCTGTTGACAGTACGGCCACATGAGATGCTGAAAGAGAAATAGTGGTGCCCAAAGCGCTTTACAAAGCTTCTCATTCACTCATTCACTCTCACACACTCACCACGAGCAACTAACCTGCTGTGTGTTGCTCAAGGAAACGTTGACATGTGACAGGAAAGAAGGGAATTGCACCAACAACACTGGGATTGGTGGATGACTGCTGCAGCTTCCCAGCCGCCATCGTCTATAACAGTATTTTCTGTTATAACATCTCCTGGATTTCCCGGATTTCCCGGATTTCCCTAAAACCAGCTCTTCACCTCTGACACAGAGTGACCAGAATGGCAAGACAAGCAAGATCATTCCAGGCCAAGTATATTAGATCTCTCTTTTTTTTTAAGATTAATTATTTTTTTATTAATTTGACCTTTTGTTTTAACAATCACTTTAAATTGACTGTTCTTTCTTCATTTAAATTGGGAATGGCAAAAATTCCTACTCAACACTCCGACAGTTTTAAATACAGTTTCTTTTAAGATTTACACCATGTTGTTCTGAATTTGACTCTTACAAATGAAAATTATGTTTTAATTAAACAGCTAAAATTCAACATCTTAACACAGCACTGACAGTTAAATCTTGAAGCCCGGCTCTTCACCATCGGAGGTCCGACTCCCTGCTGCTGGGTCCCTTTGATCAGCCTGGGGAAGATCCACTGTTGGGACCAGAGGTGAATATGGACCTGTGTAACCAGAGGTGACTTGCCCATTATATGACACACAGACCTGTGCTAAACCTAATACGGCTGCAACTGGGAACTTTGACTTTTTAAATTCGACAATCTCATCCTGTCTGATCCTATAGGCAGAAACGCATTCCTGACTTGCCCACATTTGGTTGTGAATAAACCTGAACCGAATGTACAACACTAAAATATATTTTATCCTCCCTCGGCCTGCCACGTGTTGGTGCTGCAGGGTTCCGGGAACTGTCTGGAGGATGATGCAATGATAAAGACGAGAGGAGTGAAGTCACATTCTCACGTCAGGACTGTTTGTCCGTTTGGTCACGAGTGTTAAAATGTAATACAGATTCCTTTGAAACAACTGGGAACTTTGACTTTTAAAAAGTCAATTTTTAGTATATTTTATTAATTTATTTTTAAGCCCAAACAGTGATTCATTTGCCTCCTGCTACGGAAACAAGTTCAAACATTTTACACAAACATTTCGTCATAATGTGTTTTTCCCTCCACTATGAAATACTGAAATTTGCAGCTACATTTCTTCATAAACGGCTGAGACTTCGAATCTGGTCAACAATATCATTGTGAAAACAAACCAATGTGACTTTATCCTTATTCAGATGCTTCAGAAGACGATCACTGTCAGCCCTAAAACCATGAAACTAGCCTGGTTAAAGAATATAAAGACATTTTCAGATTAACAGAAAAAAAGTCCTGGGGTCTTTAATTTGCCTAAATGAATAAATGAATAATCACTCTGTAAAAATCTCTGTCCAGTCCTTAAGCCCCTTCATCTTTGGATGAGGGTAAAATTCAACTTCTTAAAAACATCACAATGTAAATGAGGTCGGGTTCGGTTCTGATTGGAGCAGCGGCGTCTTGATTCGACTAATTGCAGGTCATGTTTGGTGGCCCTGCAATGCCGCTCGTTCTAATGAGCACGCCACACTCCCAGCTGCATCTGTTTGGGTTCACGTTATTTACTGAGCAATTAGTCGGGAAGCAAAAGCTTTGAGGGAAATACGATTGTACAAAGAGACAGAGGAGGAAGGTCCACACACGCACATTAGAGCTCTAAAAATTATATCACATACGCACGAAGCAACAAGACTTTACATTGTAGGCACGAACCTCAGCACTTCACAGTCTAAGTGATGAAGGAGTCCTGTTATCCTGAGCAATGGGGCTAAAAAAAACCTGAAGGTCAATGAAAATAGAGCCGAGATGAGGAAGGACGGTTGTTCAATTGAAACTTGTTTTCTTTAAAGCTGAACTGAATGAGGTTTTATGGAATCTGTCTAAAGCTGATAGGAATTCATAACATAGGAGGTAAAGATGTGCTGGCTCCTGTCATTCTTTTCACGTTAGGTATAAAAATTACATTTGTCTTGTGATGACTGAAATAAATAATGCAGGGGTAATATTTATTGTCCATCTGAAGCCGGGGTCCCAATCGTGGTGTTGAAGTCGCCAGCGCTCCCGCTCTCTGCTGATCGCCTGCGTCAGAAGCTGGAATAAACCAATTCACACTCCAGCCTCATCGAAGAAGGCGACTTCCAGCTTCTGATTGACGTAACACACCTGACGTTTAAACGGACGAGATCGTGATGCTCTGTGGGTTAAAATCAGCTTCTTTAGAAAATCCCAAATATGTTTTGGAATATCAGTGATATTGTTTCCCTTGAAAACTCTCTTGTTAATAAAGAAACAACTGCCCGACACAGTTTCATGACGGGAAACAGGGAAGCTGTGACTCAGCCCCTTGCTGGCAAACAGGCCTGGTTGACATCATTTTGATATTTACCTGGGGAGGCCTCTAATCGGTCCCACGGTGAGAGTCCTCGTTACACTTTGTTGTCTCGATGTCTCCCTCCTCTACACCGGTGCTCAGCGTTTTCCAAGTGCTTAATTGACAACAGCAGCTTGCAGAGAGATGATCCCGAGCCCGGATCAGCCTGTTAAAGACTCCAGTTCTTACTGTACATTCACTGATTAGACTGGAGTCCTGTCACCTCTGAGTATCATGTAAAAGCACCGCGAGTCTTTCAGCAGATGGTTGAGCACATGTGGGAAATAAAAACTGTAAACGTAAAAATTACAAAACTAAAGTTAAAACCACGTTAAGGACGACTGAGGTGACAAAGGTTCATATATGACCACAGGCTGCCTGCCTCCATGCTGTGAGTCTTCAGCCGGGCCGAACGCGGGCGCGATATCCCATACGTGTGTTTGAAATCGTTCCCATCCTTCAAGGAACAGACGTTAGAGTCATAATAAGTTTGTCACGAGTGCCTGGAACTCAGCATCTTTTTAATTGGCTGTAAGTTGGAACAGAGTTTAAATTCCCAACCCTACAGAAGAGTTCAGAAATGATCATGTTCGACAGGAAAATAAACAATTACCTTGATCCACCATGTTTTGTCCCCCTCCCCGTGTTCTCCCTGCAGTCATGAATATTCAGAAAGAAGATATTTATGGCTGCTAATGAAGATTCTGCACAAAGTCTGCTTCACAAATTAGTTGAGCAGAGGGAATTAAATAGCCACTAGGTGCTTCTCTAAAAGCAACAGTGAAGAGGAAAACCAACGAATTCTGCTGTTGAAAGGCTAATTATGTGTCGTCATTATTGTTTTATGCGCATACTGTCCTAGATAATATACAGAGGAATGTGCTGCAGACATGAAGGTTGGTAATTTCAGGATGAGGCATCTGGTGGAGGCCTTAACGATGTGGTCAGAATTCATTCGTCCGTGTCGGTCGATGACTGACAAGTTGCCAAACAGATCTGAGTCGGTGATTAAGCTTCACAGTAAAGTTTGGATGACAGAGCAAAGAGCAGGCGCCATAATCTATAAGCAGATTGATTCTCCCACACCAGCGTTTTCATAAACGTGATGTGGACATTTTCCCAAGGACGTTCTGATCCAGGCTCCTTCTCACGGCTCTCAGGAACAAATTAATCCATCCATGCCACCCAAAAATGAAATCTCTTTTTAGCAAAGCCACTTCCACGCTGAGTCCCGCCCTCAGATTGGTGTAATTGGAGAAGCGGAGTGTGTGTGTGTGTGTGTGTGTGTGTGTGTGTGTGTGTGTGTGTGTGTGTGGGTTGGTGGGGTTTGTTATTTTGCACTTGTGATTAAATTTTTGTGTTTTTATTCTGAATGTGCAACTCCCGCATCACTAATGAGGATTTCTAGCGTTAATCAAAGGATTTCTGCTGCAGGCGCCAATCAACATGATCACAAAGTGGAACTAGTTCGGATCAGCACAGCAAACGAAGCCGGGAGCCTGGTTCATGTTAAAAAAAGATGAATAAACGGATTAGGACAAAGACACAGAGGTGAGATAAAAATCCCTAATGTTTCCCAACCTGACACGTCTGTTTACAGAGGT
The DNA here is from genome assembly GCA_033026295.1 of Channa striata. NCBI lineage: Eukaryota > Metazoa > Chordata > Actinopteri > Anabantiformes > Channidae > Channa > Channa striata. Next base: position 20,907,397 of record CM065183.1, read on the forward strand.
CAAAGGTCATTCAAGCAGAAACTCTCCAACCACACAGAGATCAAAGTGCATCTGACTCCCTTGTTTCCTTTCACTGAAACTTGGTGAAGTACCAAGAACATAAATTACTATAATATTATGCGTTTACAAAGAAAAGTCATATTTGCAGGGCGACCTTTGCACTTCTGCTTCTAAAGCTTCTGCATCGATTTCAACTAGCGACTAACGAGCGGTTCTGATTCCCCTCCAAAGTCCTGTAAAGATGTTTAGGGCATCTGAAAAGCGGATTGAGAACTGTTTTCAGTTTTTAAAAATGCTATTTTACACCAGCTCAGGTTTCATCTGGAGAAGGAAAGTGTCTGTTTCACGATCAGGATACGTGATATATTTTATACTCGTCCAACATAAACTTCGACCTTCCCCTTTCGAGGGTCACCTCAGCAAACTAACTTCATGTCCCCTCACTGAATCCATAAATCTTCTCTTTTGTCTCCCTCTAGACCTCCTGCCTGGCAGCTCCAACCTCAGCATCCTTCTACAAGTCTCCTCTGAACATGTCGGAACCACCTCAATCTGGCCCCAAACTCTGAGCTGTCCCCGTGACGTATTCATGCCTGATCCCGTCCATTCTCCCAAAGACAACCTCACAGTCTTAAGTCCCTGCGTCCTTCCTTATCTTCAGTGCCACTGTCTCTAAAACATCCACATCTGGACGTATTTTAATCTACACATCAAGCTGCTTCCTGGGAGGGGCTTGCTGAATTATCTACAGGAAACAGATTTAATGTTACTCTGGAAATAAAATTCACTTACCACAGGCATATATGCACATGCAAAAAAAATGATATAAAGAAAAAACAAACAGAAGAGGAAAGAAAAACTACAGAGCCTGAGAGAGACAGAAAAACCCGGAGGCTTTAAAGCATTGATCTAAAAAGAGACGGAGTGAGAGGAAGGGAATAAAGAAGACAACGATTTGGGTGAAAAGGTAACGGAAACCAAACACAGAGTGTGTGTGTGTGTGTGTGTGCGCGATGAAGGCGGTGGACATACAGTACGTTTCACAGGAAGCTCAACCTATCTCGCCTCCTCTTTCCACCGTCTCCTCCTCCTGTCGGGTCTGTTTCGGTGTCGTGGTGATTGGAGGGGAGCGGCGGCTCTGCAGGCATCTGCTCGTTTTGTTAGGAGCTGTGTGCAAGTAAACACTTTCTGCTCACGACCATCTGTCCAAGCTCAGATCCGCACGAGTGTTGGCAGACTTGGCTGGAAGTGATAGAGAGGGAGGGAGAGAGATCGAGACAGAGGAGAGGAGGGAACAAAGGAAGGAATAGGGATGAAAGCGAAGCGGGACACAGAGAAGGGAGAGAAGGGAGAGAAGGGAGAGCAATGTTTCCTGTGCGTGTGAAATACAGACATTTTGTGTATTAAATGTACAATCTGTTACGGTACAATAAGACTAATGCATCCCTGACTCGACCGTGTCCATCCACAGACGGGAAATCAAAGTGCGTAAATGAACTTAAAGGACGGCAAACCTCACGGCCTGCACCAAATACGAAAAGAAAAAGCACGTCTTCATGGCTTATTAATGATTCACGAATAAGCGATTAATCGGTGCGTTTGACATATTCAAGCTGGGATTCAGGGCTGCCAACCAAAGCTGGAGGAGAACATGGCACCTTGGTCTGAGTGTGGCAGCTGTACAACACCACAGAACTGTTAAATCAGTATATTTCTTAGATCTGTGTGCAAAGTGAAAATCTCATTACCGTGCTTATTAATATTCCAATGTCAGACTGAGGCTGCTCTCAACTCATATGCCCAAATAATCGTTGCTGAATCGAGCAAAATGATGGTGGCCAGAGCTACAAAGAAGAATTTTCTGTAGAACATCCGGTTCCAAAGCAAAACAGAGCGAAGGCGAATAGAAGAGAATTATTCAGACGTGAACTCCTGAAATACTGTACGTCACCTATTCATTAAACATTGAAATCAGAAACTCCAAGTGAAAATTCTGAATCAGAAGAAAGGGAATCTGCCAGAGAGCCGTCGTCTGTGTGTTTACATCGGACGCCATCTGCTTGTCTGTATGACTGGTGTTATCTGTGCGTCCGACCGTCTGTCTGTTTATCAGAGACGCAGAACAAAGGGGAGGAAATAAAAACACGAGGTTCACGTCCGTCCAAAACTGAGCTTTCTACACGATCACTGGACCACATCTCAACATCTGCTCCTCAGTTTCGTCAGCCTGTTCTCCTCCAGGCCGAGCCGCCTTTGACGTAATCAGACGTCTACACTGGGAAATACAATTCATATCTGTGTTTTACCAATTCCGTTTTATTGCCATGCTGCTCTGTGTGCTACCGTTTGGTCGGATCTGTCAGCCGTGTGTTATGAAATGTAAATGACATTGATATCACCAGTTAGATCCGTATGTGGATAGAACATGAGCTCGTTCCATTCAGCAGATGTGACAAAACACAAACCGCTGCAGTACAACATCCAAAATCCAAGATCCAAAATAGCTCCTTTATTTAATTGGCGTCCCAGCAGGTTTAAAAATGTGCTTCGGAAGGAACAGCGTCTTGTTAAAGTCTGTTTGGTTTACCTCCGTCTCTGTGGGAAACCACGTTCACTTCTGCTCCGTTTCTTCATTCTCTCATTACAGGAACGAGAGGAATCCTGAGCTCCGACCTGAACCACCGTAGTTTGTTTAATTTCTTTGAGGCTTGTCCCATCTTTCTAAAAGTTATTTGCTGTTCTGTGCTGCATTAAATTAAACATGTTTTGGTTTTAGACTGAAGGTTGAACATAATTTCGAAGACAATGGGATTATTTAAGTGAAAGAAACACGTGATATTTCAAGACAATAATGTGGGTCAAACAACAGTCAGAACAATGTTGCAGCCGTACTCGTCCCTGATGGTCCAACACAAGAAATCACAGTGACATGTCTCTGCAGGAAGCTCTAAAAATCATTTCTTAGCAATTGTTCAAAATTCCCTATCGTCATTTGATCATTTAGGACTTAAAAACAATTCAGATGAGTTTTGGAAAAATATTATTTATAAAAATATGTCAATTTATTCTCTACAAACAGAAATGCCAAAATAACGTCAATGTCTTAGTAGAGTGCAGGACCACCAGTGGTCGAACGTGATTTACCCCTTTACATAGTCAGACAAGCTTAACAAACTGTTTTTTAAGTGTTTTGGCATCGTTAGAGGGAAAAATTACTATGATGAAGACATTGGCTGCATAAACTAATATTTAACTCAAATAAGTCAAATGTAGACCAAGCAAATCATTTCTTCTTTTTAATGCTGTCATTTCACATTTTTTTGTAAAGCAAACTGGATTCGTTTTATCCCTTTGATGCGCAACATAGGTCCAGAGTGACCCGGCTCACTACAACATTACAACATTTTGTGTTGGGCTCCACGAGCTGCTAAAGTTACTATTTTAATAAATTGTTATTAAGGTATTAAGTCATTTAACTTTACATCAACCTTGATGTGGTAATATAGAAACTACTTTTGCTCTCAAAAGTGATTTTAAAAGACAGAACAAAAGAAAACCTCAGCCAGTATGAAATAACCTGAGAAATAAATGCAGGTTAATCCAGAATCCGAGTCTTTGGGAAACCTTACGGACTTGAAGGGGCCTTACACAGATCGATCAACAATAGAGCTACAAATAAAGATTGTGCATGTTATTTATCCAGCGGATCAGCTGATGGGAAACCACACGTCAGTCTTGCTGAATCTTTTCACACTTCAAATAAAAGTAGAATTCAGAAAGCATGTACGTTATATAACGTTGCATGTTTTAACAGTGAGATCAGTCTTTAATATTGACAGGATGCATGTGCAGAGTGTGACATTTTTTAAATTTTCATATAAAGGCATTATTATAACCTTTGAATGCAATTTAGGAATCATTTCAGAACGATTACCTTTGGAGGGTGTGAGCTCGTTCTTACTTTGGTGGGTCCGACCAGCAGCTGTCTGCAGGCCGTCCCTGCAAACGCTCAGGTACCATCCCACTCCTCAGTTACCTGAAGCAGAATGGATTTGGCTCGAGGAAAGTTATTCTGTCTGCACAGATGCTAGAGCTGCTGCAGGTGGACGGGACACAGACGAGCAGAGAGACCGACAGCTCACTTTGGTCTCAAGGGCCCCGATATTGTGTCTCTTGGTCTCTTCACTGCGAGACGAATAAAGGTTTATCTAATATTTTTACAGTCTCTGACAAACTGCTTTATAACCATTTGTGCGGGAAAATGGTTAAACTAAAAGAAGCAAGAATTCGATATGAAAATGTAACATCCGATGAAAATTAAAAACACAGAATCTCTGCTGGACACAATGACTACAATGAAAAAAAAAAAGCATGGAGATGGAAAATATGAAATGAAGAGATATTTTTCTATTTACAGACTGAATGAATTCCTCCAAGCCACCTCGAAGTTTGACACGTCTGGTGCTTCGGAGAGCTGGTCTCCTCCTCCTACTCGTGCACCGGCGCCTTCGGAGGCGAGGAGAAAGGATCGACCTGGATTCCCAGAGCCTCTGTTGTGTTGCCATAGATGGAACATGCCAGAGGCTTTGCTGGGGAGATAGCGAGCGATTGATCTCCCCGCAGACGGGACCCCCAGACTGGTAAACCCAACGCCCACACGCCCTACTCCCCTCACCCTCCTCCCACACTGTCTGTTTGTCTGTCTGCACGAAGGGGGAAGCTCCAGTGTTTCTGCCCCGGGGGTCGAAAATATACACGGGCAGATTTTTATAGCAGAAACACGTCTGCTTTTTTATTTTTAGCGAGGGATGAAAATTCGCTTCCAGCCAGACTGTCTGTAAACATGCTCGGTGCCAAGTGCGTCTCGCTGTGGGACAGGAGGGTTCACACTGAGACGCACAGCCGTGATGGCTGGAAGCAGCAGCTCACCAACTACAGCCGGCGTCCAAACAACGTTCTGGCAGGAACTCGATGCTCCTGTGGTCCAACGGTTTTATATTATAACTGTTTTAGATTCAGTCTGCACTTGATATTACCACGTAACACCCCCCCAACTTCAACAGTCAAAGACGGAACATCATGGGGGAGCGTGGTGGTGGGTGGTTGAAGGGTTAGTGCTGCCGCCCAGTTCCAGTCCTAGTCTAAGACAGACGGGCACCTGTCCAGGGTCCACCCCCCGCCCCATGACAGCTGGGGGAGGACACAGGATAAGAGCTTGCTGGTCATGGATGGACGGGCCTTTAGTAGGTGTGGGCAAGACTTCACACTACGCCAAGATATTTTACTTTTTTTTGCAATATTGTCACGAATTAGGACACAATAATAGTACAACTATATTTTCTGTGCTGCCATCATGTGAATATACAGGGACAGAACGAGAAGACGCCAGATTTCACTGCCCAGCTGTGTTTCTACAGAAATATCTTATTTAAATGTATTTTAAACTGTGTGCTTATATTCAGGGCCAAGTGGGCAACGCAAACAAAGAGAAGCATCAGTAGAAAGTCTGTTCTGTGGTCACACTGACTTGGAAAGAGGAAGACTCGGTTCACCTGTACAAGAAGAAAATTAACACCCACCCGCTGCAGCTGCACCACGAACAAAACACAGACGACCTGCAGTCTGTGCCTGGATCCAACTGCATGTTCCTGTGGAGACGTGGTGACTCTTTTCAACGTGCTGCAGAGGGGAGGTGGGATTTCTTCATCTTAACTGCTGCGTCCGCCGATATTCCCGCTTATCGACGGGCAAATCTAACACAGATGCTTGTGCTAACAGCCCTGCTGTGACTCCAGTTCTTCCATTACGAAAAACAATAACCTTCATACTGTTACTATCAAGGATCCTCTGTAATTCAATTCAAATTTATTTGCATGTCGCCAATTTACAACCAGGTCATCTCAAGGCTCTGGACCGCTGAGTGGGAAGCATTGGGCAGGTCGGTGGGACCAGTAGCTGGGCTGGAAGACACTGTAAGTGGTCACTCCGTTACCTTTCACTTTCACTTTTCCTCTTCGAGGTCGTCATTAATAAGGGCTTATCCCTTAAAGTCTGTTCCAACAAGGGCAGTGAACTTCCTGCACTTTCAGGATTTAGTTTTGACCTGGAGGTAGAAAGGTCACCCAACAATCAGAAACACAGAACTCATTATTCCCGTCAACTTGCCCTTGAGCTGTATTTGCCCTTCGCTGCTCATTTGCTCCAAACATAGAACCCTGTGAATATCAGGAGTCCATATTCATTCCCACTCCTGTTCGACAGCCATCCAATCATGGGAATTCTGTTTTCCTCCTTATTTTACATTTTGTTTCCGTGCTGCTATTTTAGTCCCTTTATCCTGAAGAATTTTCCCGAAAGTGAAGTGAACCGAAATCTCCAAATTAACAACTGCAAAGCTGATGGTTAAAGTTCTTACTGGTCCATGGAACCAGAACCAGCAGGAAAACCTGCTAAATGTTCTGATAATTGTTTGCTCAAATGCCTCAGTGCAATAGAGTCGTCCAAATAAACATATTAATGTTAAAGGTATGTGCCATAAACAGTTTAAGATGTAGAAGGCCGCAGGTCGTCGGACTCCTTTATAATGAAAGGTGAACAAAAAAAAACTAGCTTCAGTCAATCATTCAAATTAACGTGTGAACCAGCAGGGACCAGCAGTAGAACTCACGTAGTTCTGATTTACGTCTCCCTGTTTCTGCGTGTGAGACGCAGAGAGAAGGAGGGAGGCGTTCGTGGTTTTATGGTTCGATCAACTTTGACACAGAGTTGATCCCGTTTAAAGACACATTTTACAGTGAATTCAACAGTTTATGTCTGAAATAAACCATGAGTCCATTAGTCCGGGGCTTTTCGCCTTGGCTGTGTGCGGTGAAGGCAGGTGTCAGTGGACGGGCCGAACTCAGCGCAACACGACCGAGAGTGAAATTACTGCGTCAAATGAGTCTTTAAAAAAGAAAACGAGTCAGAAACAAGGAATCGGGAATCGCTTTATTAAAGCAGCCACGGTTCAGGATCACTTCCTCCATCCAGGGTATGACGGCATTATCGTTTCCTTGGGGGAAAAAGTGGTTCATTGTGAAACGTGAAAAGTCGTGTGATTGTAACGTAACGCGACAATGATTAGACATGTAGGCGAGTAAAAAGGAGAGACGTTTGCTCCAAAATGTAGTCGAGTAAAAGTCAAAGTAGAAATATTTAAATATACATAAAGTACAGACACGTAAAAAATGTAACAATGTAACAAAGTACAAAAGTTCCATTATTTGTAAATGTATGAGCAGTGACAGAAGAAGATGGATTTGCTGCCTGATTTTAAACTACAATAACTACACTATCAAAAATATATATAATATTTATTAAAAGTTGAGATTTCATAAAGTACATTAGAAAACAGCTTAATCAAAACCACTTGGACACTGCTCCCAGTCTATAATAATCAGTGACTTCACCTTAGTCATAACCTAATGACTTGGCAACGGACATCAGATAAAAATAAAAAGGAAGACGATTCCCATCACAGGTTTAATACTGAGTTTTATGCATCTGTTGTCAGGAAAAAATGTCTAATCATAATCAGCATTGGCTGATCATGGCTGAAATCCAATGTCCCCCATTAGTTTAATATCTTCGGATATATCAGCAAACCAATATTATGGTAATAGTCTGAAAAGTCACTAAATCCTGAGGAAAAGTTGCCAGAAGGGGGAGGGGTGATGAAAGATGCAAAAACATATTTCCAATATTTATGTCTCTATAGTGCGATAGCTATGTTCATGTTTCTATAAAGTCATTACAAATACTGTTTGTTAAGCATTTATTTTGAAGGTTGATGTCTGCCAGAGGCAGAGAGAAATAAAAAAAGGGAAGGGCGAGGAAGGAGGGGAAACAGGCCTCAGGAGGAAGAGCAGGCTGCGAGACCAGTTTCCCACAGTCGTGCAGGATCGTGAGAAAGGCAGCGAGGATTGAGCCCCGCTGCCCAGAGTGAGGACTCATTGATTTATTCTGCAGGGGGGGTGGGGGGCGGGGGTGGGGGGGTGTTACCTTACTGGTAATTAGAGGTGATTTCTGACAGCACAGAGGCAAACTGGCCTGGGAGTCTCTGCACACGGGTTTACTATGCAGGATAATAATCACATGCTGCGCCTTTTTTAATAAAAAGTGCACGTGGACGTCAAACCAGTATGATGCATTTTAAAAAATAAAAGACAGAAACCCGATTAGTGCCGTTTGGAGGGTCTAACAAAGAGAACCAGAAACACAGAGGTCAAGGTCGAAAGACTGGAGCATTTTCTCTGGGGGAGAGAAGATAAAGATAAAACTGACCAAATACCTTCACAGGATCTTCAGGTTAATGGCAGAGTGAAAAATATGTTTTAAAAAGTACCATATAAAAATACTAGAGTGAAATGGATTAAGAAATAATCACAAATAAACAATTTCTTGATAATGTGGACGTTGCCCCTGCAGCAACCATTAAAATCTAACTTTAGCGTCAGATACTGTCGTCTAAATGTAGAAACCCAGATTTTTCCATTTCTCTGGACATTTCAAAGATCCAAACTGTGTCACAGATTCAGAAAAAGGCAGATTTGAGCCAGCAGTGTAAATTCAGCATTTTGAAGCGGTGCCTGGTTCCCCAGGAGCGTCACCGTGCCAAGTCTGAGTTTGCACTATTTTAAGCCTGTGGACGGAGATAACCTCCTGGGGAAAGGAGAGCGAGAAAACCTGCTTTACTGTGACCGAGTTTTCTCTGAAACTGCTTCTCCTCTGTTTGGATCGTCTTTCATGAGCTCAGCTAATGATTGTGAAATACGGAGGCATCAGCTCAAGCTGAAATAGTCAAGACAGTGACACAAGCTGAAATACTTTTTGTTGCCCAGATTAGCTATGATTGAGCCGGAAAACTGTTCTCCAAATTCTCACTGTTTGACAGCAGATACATTTGCATCACTGCAGGTAAAGAGCCGAGCGTTAACGGCGACAGAGCACGTGGAAGGAGCTCCATCCACATCCGCTCGGCCACAGAGTGTCTGGTAAAGGTGGAGAACTGCACTGAAGCACCTTTGCAGCGGTTCCAAAAAGCACGAATCCCAGTGAAAACCTCGCTGAGCTTTGAGCTGTGGTTCGCTGTGACCTGAGCCGCGAAGACCCGAGGGCTTTCGGAGAAACTCCGCAGACACGCAAATTTCACCTAATGAATTCCACTATTTCTCAGTCTCTGTAGCAGATGGAAACATGGAATATTGTATAAGGTTACATATTTGGCCTAATATTTAATATAGTGGCCCATCATCAAACATTATTATCAGCATTATTATTATGATTATTTTTGTCATGGCTTTACCTGAAGAAGCTGCTCTGGCTGGTTTCATGTCTGTTACCTTGTTCCCTGTAAGGTCAAGCTTTTCTTCTTTCATGACACAAGTTATAATTCCCAGATTTGGAAATAATCTCTTATGGCCACAATGAGCCTCGTCAGCAGTTCAGCAGGAACATCATACGCTGCCGCCCTCTGCAGCAGCGTTGCTCTCCTGTCTCTGCTCAGCAGCCGCTGTCACTGTCCGACAAACACAGAGGCCAAGGGGCTGAAAAGGATTAAGATATTTAACGACTAGAACAAAAAAATCCCACGTGGTCCCGTGAAAACAGCTTTTCTTTTAGCTATTAAAACTCAGCCCTTGAGTGAGTAATTTGAACATGGAGTCGACTGCCAGCCAGAATTTCACTAGAGTCACCGAAGAGGCATGAGCAGACTTGAAAATGCAAAGTGAGGTGACTGTTGAGGTGGATATTTTTCGTAATAAAATATGGCTGAGCAGACGGCAGCTCCAAGGATGAAGAACTGAAGCCAATTTACTGGTTAGAGTCTCTGTCAATAAAATAGCAAACGCTGCCAATTGAGTTCATCATCCTGCACGGACGTGAGGGAGACTGATGGCCGCTGTGTCAGAATGTGGGTCTGGTAAATGGCACTTTGGGACGTCCGGGTCTGATATGTGTTTGACGTCATCCAAGTTCATTTCAGGTTAAATTTCCAGAAGAAGCGAGGAACTAAAGGTGTGAGGCTCTTCAATCTGACAAGGCTGCAAATGAAACACTGTTTTCTAAACTACATCAACTAATATTTTATATGCTGCATGCACCGGACGTTTTCTGGTTCCAAAGCACAAACACATTCAACTCAATAATGAAATAATCAAAAATGTTTAAATTTAAAGTTGAAAGTTTCCCGTTGGGGTGAGACGTCTTTTCTCCTCAATGCAGTTATGTTTTTTGTTTGTTGTTTCTTCTAATAAATACATAAATGCCAAACTCCTGCATCAATGCCAAGAAAATGTCAGTAAATTATGAGAAAAATCAAGTTCACTAAAACATCTTGCCTCAATCAATCCGATATTCCCATCATGTCATCAACAGGTACAAGTTCGCTGTAGCGTCCCCGTCCTGTCCCGACCACCACGACCCTGAATGTTGGTGAAAGTTACAGGAAAACCTTCCAACTTGACCTGGGGTTAGATTTTTATTGTTGTTGTGTTTAACTACTAAAAAAAAACAATCTATAAGAAGCAAAAATCAACATCCAACCAGAGAAATGAGCTGGTCACAGACGTCCCAGTAAAAAATACCAACAGTGACGTCACATCAAGACGTCTGACAGAAAGAGCTTCAGAATAAGCTCTGAAGTGGCATTTGAGTGTGGAATGTTGAAACGTCTAACTGTAATTCAGCTCCACGTGATTTGACAGACAATGACACTTTCATCCTGTTGCTGAATCGCACAAAATCAGTTTCACTCTCCATGTCACGAAATCAAATCCTTTTTAGATTTTTCTTCTCGAACGGGCAGAAACGTATTGCAGAGACGCCCACTGAGTCCACATGCAGCACATCCCGGTGGCCTGACCAGCAAATATTCAGTATTTTACTTCGATAGCGAGGCCGTAATTCCGTTGCCAAATTTAGATTTTCTGTCAGTCAACTCAAAGCAACAGTGTGGAATTTTTAAGTAAATGGCCATTTTCAATGCAGGATTAAAGCAGTTGGTCGGAGCCAGACGCAGACACTGAGCTCCGTGTGACGGGGTCATGTGACATCTCCATCAAGTGTGTTTAACGACGATCACACACCAACAGGGAGACAAAAACAAAAACCCTCATTCAGCCATTTGCAGATACCTCAGGTCCCCCGTGTCTTCGCCGGCCCTCCTGGTGAAAAATGAAATATTTATCTCATGAATATTTGGAGGAAAGGGTTTAAAAGGCTCTGTGATAGATCCTCCATCGTTACAGCAAAAAAAATAAGCCAAAGCTCATCCGACCCCTCCGGTTACGGATAAACTCCAGACTCTTTAACGTTTGTCTACTGCTGCTGTTTCACCGGGTCAGGAGTTCAGCCCGTATCCTTTTAAATTCTCTCCCTGGGCGCTGAATTCAACTTGGCATTTTCGGCTCTATAGGCGACAAAATACCAACCCTTTAATTTCTCTTTGCACGTGCGAACGCTGCTGCCGTCAGTGGTCGTCTTCAGACCGACGTCTCTGACATGTTCATCTGTCACCAGGCCTGCTCACTCACACAGAAATGACAAACCACAGATTCATTTCCTGTCCAGACCAGTTCATCTCATTGCAGATCATTCTGGGTCAAATTATTTCACGAACTTTGAAGTAAAAAAAAAAATCATCATATTAATAAAAATTGTATTTATTGCAGCTTATGCAATAAAATCAAAGTAACAACTCAAGTGTTCCTTGAGTCATTTATGTCTGGCCTCTACTGTAAATCCTAAAAGTGTGACCTTTTGTGTTTTACATAACTAATTAATTTATGTATATTTGTCACTGAAGCTGAAATATAATGGAAAGTTTAGTTGTTTTCTATTTCCGAGCTCACGTTGCACAACTTTCACGTGCAGGTCGTGCTTCTGTTCAGCAATCTGAGCCAGATCAGGTGATTCAAAAGGAATCTGCTGATGAAGATGTCCTGGAAAAAGCTAATTACAGGCCTCGTAATTTGTTGCTTTCGAAAAATACATGTTCAATTTATCCAATAGTTGATTTATGATGTATCATTTTGATGTTTAATGTTTTTCATACAGCCTGTTTGTGATTCTTTGGCATTCCTTGCATTCTTAAGACGCAGCTTTTAAATTACATGATTGTAGACTCGTAATGGGTTTGTAGCTCACTTCAGTGCACACTTCATATCTCAAGGAGCAATTTTGTTGCAAACTTGTTTCTAAAGCTACACAAAGACGACAATGGATTTCAAACATGATTTCAGTGGAAATACAAACCACTTCTAAAATGTGTCTCTAAACACTGAAAATCAAGGTCTTCAACATCACCTAGTCTGTTTCATGTGCAGCTATAACACGTAATTTCTCCAGCCAGTAAGTGCCATCTCATCTCTTATATATAATGTATCACCTCCATTTCCAAAACAAATATCTATTGTGCCATGGTGTTTTTTTGCAGTTGTATGTGCATGTGTGATTGTGTTCAGTGTGTTGGAAATGAGGCATCTGTGCACAACAACTCGAAAAGTTCACATCCAAAACGTTAGAACAATTGACTAGAAGGGGAACGTTCGCTTCCCTTCTTCCTCACTTTCATTGTTCCTTTCTCTCCTCCACAGTCATGCTGACAGGAAGCAGAGGACCAACTGTTTCTCAAGACTTCCTGAGGATGTCACAACACCTGCAAACATCCACAGCCCTCCAAAGTGGCGTGCTGCTGACCAGGTCTGACCTGGGGACTTCCCGACGTCAGACTGACTTCCTGTCAGGAGAGGAAGTGATGATTATCTGCACTGCACCAGGTAAATCTACTTTTCAAACCCCTGTCGTTGTCTCTCGGCCTCCTGAGGAGGACGAGGATTAGGAGATGAAGCTCTGTGCTCTTTGGATGTTTTACCTCCTTTCATATTCTGAAATCTTCACTCAGCTTTCCAATAGAGATGGTATTTTTACTCAGTGACATCATGAAAAAAAAGAATGAATGTTTGGTTTTTCCATTTAGTGTTTGGACAATAACAAGATAAGATTCCTGTGTAACCAGTAGTTACACAACTAATCTTACTTCAATGCAGACTCCAAAATCCACATTGACTTTTTCAAACTGCTCCCTTATCTCACAAAGGGTCAGATCAGTAAGTGACATTCTGCTTCTCTGCTCTGACTTCTCTTTACGACACCAGAGCATGTGGAAATCATGAACTGCACTCGACTGGACACTCGCTATCAGAGCGAGTGAAAAGCTTCCAGATTATATGGGAGAAGTGTATCGCAAAGCAGATAAAAGCTTTG
>CM065183.1:20925701-20928201 GCA_033026295.1 Channa striata
GAAAATTCCCGTTCAGATTCTAGCTCATTTTCTCTTTCAGTGCCGCTCATTTTCGGGGTAGCATTGACTTAAATTCCTATTCAATTTATGCAAATCCCCCCACAATGGCTGTTGCAAAGTGTTGCGTTCTGTGAGCCGGCTGAAGCAGCGCTCCCTTCAGGTTCCACCGCGCTGTAGTAGCTGCACGGGCAGCTTGACACCGGGGAGGTGGAATGAATAATAGATGTGTGCTGCTTCACTCAAACGCATGAATAATTCAAGAAGGGGCAGAGAAGGAGCAGAGAGAACAGAGACGCACGACGGCCGAGCTCCACGTGTTGCTGGTTTCATCTAAAAATACAGACCCGCACGTGGCGTTGGGCGACAGCCTCACTCGGTCTGACAAAGCCCGGGCTCGCAGACATTTCACGCGTCCCCTCGGTGAAGCTGGGATTAAATGAGTTGAATAGGAAGCTGTGGAGAAAATTATACTGTACGTCTAATCCGGTGACCGAACCGCTCAGAGAGTGCAAGTCTAGGCCAAAGAGGTTTTAGGGTTTTAGGCGCTTTAGGAGTTTGGCATTGTAAAAGCCGACTCCTGCACCGCAGTGATCCCACTCCGTTTAAACCAAGACGTGAGAAAGAGCTTCTGCCTTTCAGCGGCCTCCTCTGTATTCAGCCGCAGTCTCCTCAGTGAAAGGTCACAGCAGCAGCGAAGTGAGCTGAACTCCCGAGTCCTGCTATTAATACCGTCATAATCATGCTGAGCTCTGCCACGGCCATCGATGCCGCCGTAATCCCTGCTTTCAAAGTTTACAGCTCATGCCTAATTAATCCTTAACTTTTGCCTGAACCATTTTATCTGATTCCTGATTCATTCATAATAAATTGCAGAAGCACCACGTTCAATAATGCACAGCTGCTTTTAAAGTGAACACTAAGTGTCGGTGTGAACTCACGACTTAATGGTAGACGGCGTATTAGCCACGTTTTGTCCCAGTGGATAAATCTGTAGGAGGTTCGATTCCTATGTTAAAACCTGAATCAACTTCCAGCACTGACGCCGCTCATTTTAACATGATCTGAGAACGTTTGCTCTTTTTCTTCCTCTTTAACGAACCCGTCAGCGTCCAGCTTTAAAGCCCAAAGACCCGTTAATTCCGATCCATAAACCCTTGAAACAGCCCTTACATGTGCAGAGGTTGGCGTCTGTGACGAACGGCGTCTCTTTGGACAAAATGGCAGCTGCTGTGATGTTTTTCAAAGAGAAACGACGAACTGTACGTTTCACGGGACCGTTCAGTTTAAACGAACTACGGCTCGTGTAACTTCCTAAATGTTTGCATTCAGCTCAGACAAACGCGTTGGAATGAGATTAATGATAAAATCTGTTCGGGATGAGGCTGTTACAAACGTGAACCCGGGACAATGTTTCAGCCTGCTCAGATTAATAATATATATTAACAACGACCTGCTTCGTAAATCACGTCATCATTGAAGTTGTAATTATCATCACAGGACGTTCAGTTGGGCCACACAGAGCGGCTGAGCCTGACGGTTTGAGCTGGAGAAATGGAAGCTGCACAGCTGTTAACCTCGGGTGTTTGCCGTCGGCGTCGTCGTTGTTGCGATTCGCTCTGTCGGCCGTTTCCTCGGCACAGGCTCATCTGTCAGCTGTCAGCGGTGATTTGATCGCTGCTTTTCAAACCTGTCTGCACAAACACTCATCGTCTTACGCTTTCCTCTGTGCTGTTTCTCTCGGTTAGTTTTCATCTCGTCTCTTCCTCTTTGGTTCCTCCCATCACGTCCAGAGACTGAGTGAGTGTGAATGTTCATGCTTTGGGTCCGTGCACCATTTGCCATTTTCCTCGTTTTTTCCACTTTCCCTCCCTGTTTGTTTGTGGTTTAGTTTTATATTCTTCATATTTATCTTTTACATTCTCGTCCTTTTCTTCCACTGACATTTTGAGAGGTCACACTCTGGATTTGAACCCATGTTATCATGTTGGGCACCATCAAAACCAAACTGAAACTCCTCTACTTTGCTTTTTCTACTCGGATTTAGTGACTAAACCCGCTGAAGGTTTTACCTTCAGTTTACAGGAAACAGCTTCTGCTCATAGAAAAACAAAATCAGATTTATGGATGAAATATGAAAGTGTTTTTGTGTTAAAAGCTTTTCTTTTCCACAAAGTGGACAGGAAATGATGTTAACCAGTCGTATTAATGTGTAAATGGGGCAGTAGCACCAAGACACTTTACACTCACTGACCACTTTATTAGGTACACCTGCACAATCTAACACAATCCAATACAGCAGCTCTGCCATTAAATGAACTTCTACGAGGTTCTAATTACTCAGTGATTCACTAAAAACTGTCAGAACAGGATGAGAACGTGTTGGAACTGGACAAAGCAGCGTTTTTCTGGAGCCTCGTGAGCGTGGACGAGCCGAGCTGGACCGGTGCAGAATTTTTTTTTTACTCTGATGTCAGTGTGACGCCCGTCAGTGGAAAAGTGA